>PVKV010030463.1:0-22155 GCA_004027835.1 Alouatta palliata | reverse complement strand
CACCTACACACATGCACACACCCACCTACTCACCCCTGCACACCAACCCACCCCCACACCACCTACACGTGCACAACCATAATCACATGCACTGTCCCTGCAAACCTACACACACATATATACACATGCAGACACACCCACCCACCTACACACACAGGAACATAAATCTACACATACATGCACACACACCCCTACGTGCAGAGGCACACACACATACACACATGCACACCCCATATACATATGTGCACACACACACTCGCACACAGCCCTACACACTTCTACATGCGTGCACATACACGTGTATGCTGGCACCGAGCCGTGGCATACAGGTACATTTCCCAGGCTGCCTGAGGTCTAGGTGGCTGCGTGTGGTGCCTTGTGGCTGGGGTGTGCCCCAAGGGGTCAGGAGGGGCTGGGCCACACCCTAAAGGGTCCACACACTGAGGGCAAAGGCAGCATGGAGGACCTGGTCCAGCAGAGGCAGGCCTCCTGTGCACGGTGTGCAGGCTACAGGGAGCAGGGCCTTGGTTTCCCCGACTGCAGCCACAAGCCTGAGCGTGTCTATCCCCACAGCGCCTGCCAACACCAACACTGAGAGTCTGTTTGGACGGCTCCAGTGACCACTGGCTCTGCGAGTGATGACTCACACCCATCACTCATCCCTCCTGAGTCAGCCAAGGGACCCTCTGCAGGGAGGCGTGCGCGTCATCGAGGTGATGCAACCCCTTCTCAGTCACTTGCTGACTCATGGATGCCCCCCACCCCAGCCCAGGGCCTCCCCTTCCATCCCGGACGGGCATGGGATGAGCTGTGGCCAGGCTGGGACGACAGAGCAGGGGCAGGGACCTGGGGGCAGAGAGGCAGCCAGGGTGGGGTGGCGGCAGCAGGGCTGCTCTGAACCCAGCCTCCCACCCTGCTCCACAGCACCCACTCTGCTCTCTTGCTTGGTCTGAGGGACTCTCTGAAGCCCCATTCTCCAGGGCTCATGCAGATTGAACCAGCCACCCCGTGGTCCCAGGAGGTGCTGAACTGGGCTGAGCCTGGCCCCGCCCATCCTGGTGTTCTGGCGCCAAGCCCTCCAACCCACCCCAGATGCAAGTGTGAGCCCTCTGGTGCCCAGGCCTGAATCGCAGACAGCCCTGGGCTCTGCGGGGCTTAGGGTCACATTTCTCAGTGTTTCTGTGATGGCAGAAAAGACATTTCCTGAGCCTGGATTCCTGAGGTTTCTAAAGGTCCGTGACTCCAAGCACCATATTCTTTCCAGCCCTCCTGAGCTCCTGCAGCCACATTTCCCTTCCCTTCGGGACAAGCTTGTCTGAAGGTCTGGAACAGATGAAAGTCTCATAAGTCCTGCCTCCCTAGCTGCCAGGGCAGGTGCCTGGTGCTCTGAGAGTTCTGGGGAGCCCCAGCCCCCTGCTAGGCATGAGGGGCCTCCCCCCACACGTTCTGTGAGGACGGCGCTGGGCCCTGCATTGCTCTCTGCGGTCTGGACGGCTGGGAATGGAGCTGGGCGTTCTCTGCTCCTCCGGAGCTGGAGCTGCCCTGATTAAGGCGAGTCCTGGGCTGTGCGCCCTGGTGGGGCCACCTGGAGGGGATCCGCAAAGCAGCGTCGCTGACCCGAATGTTTTCTGCTCCCGAGGTCAAATGGGCTCTGGTGAAAACAGTTTTCCAGGTAAAGATGGTGAATATTTAAGTCTACCACATCTGGAAAAATGAGGAATGGACCTGCAGCCCCTGTCCTATCTCACAGGCAGCTTTGGAGAAAATCTGTTGTGCCTCGGGAATCACCCGGCCCTGTCTGGGGGCTGCCACTGGCCCAGGCCAGCTCCTGAGCTGCCCTCCTGCGGGACTCAAGAGGGGCCGAGTGTCTGCTCCCTGCCCCGTGCCCGTCGCCTGAGACTGGACAGACCCAGCCACGTGTCTGAACGAGCCTGGCCTGAGGAACCGTGACCCTGAGAGCATCTGAGCACTGAGCCCCTCCCCACAATGCAGGCCAGGGGGGGCCTCTGCTCCCCGCGAGATTCGTGGTTTTGTTATGACTTCCAATGGCTCTGGCCATCCTCACCCCGGTGTCTGTGGGAGCCCCTGGTGCTAACGGCAATGGCCTCCCTCCACTCACGGTGGGAACAGCAGGTCCCGGCCCCTGGGGTCCTGGCTCTGCACTTCTCTCTGCCCAACAACCCCAGACGCTTGAGGCCAGAACAAAGCCAGGGTGGGGACATCCGTCTCTGCAGCGGGCACCTGCCCCGTCCTGGCGTCACGGCCGAGGCGGCCATGCGTCTGCGACAGGCCAAGAGCAAGGCCGATCCTAGGAACCACCGGAGTTCTGAACAGGAGTGTGAGTGTGTGCAGCCAGCGGAGAAGCCATCAGCAGCGGGGAAGTCTCTGCTAGGGCAGCTGGGGTCCAGTATCAGCGCTAATATCGTTAACTTTCCTTTAAGTGTGGAATTCTTTCCCAGCTGGAAATCACAAAAGGCACTATTGATGGGGCTTCGGGCAGAGGGGGACCCTGAGGGGATGTGGTATGAACTGGTGCAGCGCCCTACCAGGGCGGGTCCCGGGGCTGTCTGGGTGCTATTCTGTGCACTGCGTCTGCAATGCTGGCCCTCCCTCTGCGGGGATGTGGGGGCCTCTCCAGGGCTTTGGAGACAGATTGCGGGCAGTGGCAGGACGTGGAGTTCGGAGCCTGGTGGGGGGCGCCCGCCGAGCTGCCTCTCCAGGGAGGCTCTCAGGGAATCGGCTGCCTCCGCGAGCAAGGCTCAGTCCGGTGCCCTCTGCCTCCGAGCCCTTCCCGAGCCGTGCCTCCCGGCCCCACTCCAGCGTGAAGTCGGTGTGCAGTCTTGGATTTACCACCGAAGAATTTTAGGAATTTCCTCTAAGTCTGAAAACGTGTTCAAAACCTCTCTTTGTGTTTGTAGCGGCTTGGGTCTGAACGCATGTTCGTCCTCTCCAGAGCGGCAGCAGAGGCTTCCTGGCACCCAAGCTCGCGCCTGGGGAGGGGGCTCTGCGCCTTCAGGCTGCCGGGCCCCAGCTCCCTGTGATTTGGGGTCCAGGTCAGGTCAGCGGCAGGGTGCCACCTGGGAGGCTGGTGAGGTGCACGTGGCTCCTCCTGCCTGGTAGTGGGTGGGCATACCTGCCTGGAGGTCCGTGCGGAGGCGTGGGGACCGCGGAGGCGACTCAGGCCAGGGTGCAGGGACTCGAGCGTCCCTCGGAGGCTGCGAGCATCCAGGCGGAGCGCAGGCTGCAGGGGCGTCCGCTGTGACAGGTCCGCAGGGTGACTGGGCCCATCTCCTCCCAGCCTGCCCACTTCCTGAGCCCGGCTCCTCCCTGGCCTTCCTGTCAGTTCTGAGGGCTTACTGCATTGTTCTGTCAATAAAATTAGGTCTGCTGGGGCTGGCGTTGGAACCCCAGGGCTCCCCCATCTCCAAGGCAGCCTGTTTGCTGCCACCCCGCACAGGCCCGGCTCACCTGCTCTCGGGTTCCCAACGCCAGGCCGAGGGCAGGGCAGCCCCACTCAGGCACTGTGTCCTGGCACTACCAGCTTCACCAAGATCCAGTCGTCACCCTCTCCCGGCAGCCTGCAGGTGTTTACTTTGCTGCAGTTGGGAAAATGGTGCGAGCTGGATATTCTTTCACTTTTGAAAAACACATCTAGCGACTGTAAACCAATACCTCACTTTACGCTCTTCATCCATGGAGATTTTCAAACTAGGAACGAGACTTCTGCCAGATGGCAGCCGGTCGCACTCCTCGAGGTGCCTGGCAAGGAAGGCCAGCCCCAGCCGGCCGTCACGGTGTGCAGGGGGCACTCGGTGTCGGAAAGCCACACGACCCCATGCGGAGCGAGAGGCTGACTCAGGAAGGCCGATCTCTTTCTAAGAAGTACCCAGCACGCCCTTGGAGGCGGTTCAGGTGAAGAAGGCGGGAAAGGTGCTGGTGAAAACAGTTCAGGTGGAGGAAAGGGAAGGGCTCCAGCATCTGTGGGGAGCGTCTGCTGCCCCTGGGGCTTCGTGCCAGCCAGAGGGGCCTGGATATGAACTTGATCCCATTAGAAATGGAAGGACACTAGGGGCCGGGCACGGTGCTCACGCCTGTAATCCCAGCACTTTGGGAGGCCGAGGCGGGTGGATCACGAGGTCAAGAGATCGAGACCATCTTGGTCAACATGGTGAAACCCCGTCTCTACTAAAAATACAAAATTAGCCGGGCATGGTGGCACGTGCTTGTAGTCCCAGCTACTCGGGAGGCTGAGGCAGGAGAATTGCTTGAACCCAGGAGGCGGAGGTTGCGGTGAGCCGAGATCGCGCCATTGCACTCCAGCCTGGGCAACAAGAGCGAAACTCCGTCTCAAAAAAAAAAAAAAAAAGAAAGAAATGGAAGCACACTGAGTGCTCCACACAGGGGCCTGTCGGCTGCAGGAGCTCCTGTGGGCGGATCTGCCTCTGGAGCATGCACTTGCACCCAGGTGACCCAGCTCAGTCACGCTGAAGGGCCTCCCGGAGCACCGGGCACCAGGATCCTTGCGCCTCTCCGTCTATCCAGTGGGAGGCGCCCACACAGGGGTCTCCTGGGAGGGTCCCTTCAGAAGGCTGCTGTGTGGGGCAGAGGCTCGGATGTGGCCAGACACCCACTCTCCTGGGCCGGGTCCGGCCACACGTGGCTGCTTCTGCTTTGTAGTGAGAGATGGTCTCAACCAAGGCTGGCTGTGGCTCTCCACATACCAGTCTCTTGGGCTGCAGGAGAGACCCCTAAAAGTCCCAGCCCAGTGGCACTGGCCACTGTCTCCTTCTGTCCCTGTCTCTGATTTATAGGCGACCCGCCCCAGCACTGCCCCTTGGCTTCCCACCTGCAGCCCTTCCCCATCTTGGCCAGGCTGGGACCATCGCTCACACCCTTCCTCGGCATGAGTCCATTCCCACGCTGCTATAAAGAACGCCCAAGACTGGGTAATTTATACAAGAAAGACGTTCAATTAACTCACAGTTCTGCATGGCTGGGGAGGCCTCAGGAAACTTACAGTCATGGTGGAAGGGGAAGGAGGAGGGGGCACCTTCTCCACAGGGCAGCAGGACGGCCTGAGTACAAGCAGGGGACACGCCAGATGCTTATGAAACCATCAGCTCTCCTGAAACTCAGTCACTCTCATGAGAACAGCATGGTGGGGGGAACCACCCCAGCCCACTCCTATGAGAACAGCATAGGGGGTGAACTGCCCCCACCCACTCTCACGACAACAGCACGGGGGAACCGCCCCCGTGATCCAGTCACCTCCACCTGGTCCCACCCTTCATATGTGGGGACTACGGGGAGTACAGTTCAAGGTGAGACTTGGGTGGGGACTCAGCCAAACCCTGTCACTCAGCTTCCCTCAGGTTTCCTGCCCTCTTCTGTGACACTGTCTCCCAGCGTAGCCCGCAGCTCCTGCCTGGGGGCCCGGGGCCACAGTTCCTGGCTCCCTGTCCCATTACTCAGGCAGGCAGGCGATGCTCATGTCTGTCTCCACACTGACGCCCTCCTCTACAGCAGCACTGAGCCCTGCTCCCCAGCCCCATGCTGACAGGGCCGGCAGAACTCTTTGGGGAACTGTTGGAATCCTGTTTGCTCCTCCAGGCCCCCCAAGCTCTTCCCTCCCCTCCAGCCCAGGCATCTGGGTCCTGCCCAGCCCCCAGCACCAAGACCGGCCTCCTGCTCCCCTCGGGCTCCTCGGCCTTGCTCACCTCCCGCTGTCCTGGGACAGAGTCTTTCAGGCACTGCCTGCTCATGGCTCACTCAGGGTCTCGGCCCCTGGCCTCCCGCTGTGCCCATGTCCTTTGTCATGTGTTCCATCAGGTGCTGGGCACAGCGCCAACATGGAAGCGCTGCCTGTCTGCCCCTCAGTGTGCCTCTTGCAGTTTGGCTGGTGAGTGCCAAAGCGTGGAGGAGGCTGGCGTGGGCAGGAGATGCAGCCCAGGAGGACCCCCGGGCTTGGCTCGCCACTCAGGACGACGCAGTGCCATCACAGCTGTGCCGCTGTGCCCAGGAGGAGAGGAGGCCCCGGTGCCTCTCGGAGCGAAACAGCCTGGCGTGGTTCACTCCTGTGACTGAGCAGCGACAGCTCACGCCACGCAAACGGGCCGGGCCGTGGAACGGCCACAAGTGTGACCCGATTTTTTTTTTTGATGAAGGGTCTCACTCTGCTGCCCAGGCTGGAGTGCACTGGCACGATCTCGGCTCCCTGAAACCTCTGCCTCCTGGGTTCAAGCGATTCTCCCATCCCAGCCTCCCAAGTAGATAGGATTCCAGGTGTGCACCACCACGCCAGGCTAATTTTTGTATTTTTAGTAGAGATGGGTTTTTGTTATGTTGGCCAAGCTAAGTGTAACCCCATTTTTATTAAAATCAAAACAAAGGACCTCAGTCCCTCAAAACAGGAATTCTGAGAGAACAGAAACAGTTCTGGAAGGTGCTGTACTATGAGTAGAGGAGCCCCTGAGGGTGGAGGTCTGGGGACACCCCTCAGCCACTCCATCTCCAGGCACCTGCCACAGCTGGGGCCACGAGGACCAGAAGCCATGATGGCAGACAGTCAGTCAAATATTGTTTTAGTATCTACTGGAGTAAAATACCGATGACTTCGATGGAGTAGGTAGAAGGTACAGACCACATCGCTGGGCACATTTGAATGTGACGCTTCGAGCCACCTGAGAAGTTCGCAGTTGGTCTCATTGTTTTATGTCCATGCTGTGCATTTGCTTCTGAAGGACCGTTTTGGGGTCTGCACCTCTTGTTAAGACAAGAATCCAGTCTAAGGCCTTAGCCTGCGGCTCCGTGTGGTCTCTACGCTCGGCAGTTTCTGAGTACCACGGCCTCTGCTGCCACGTTCTTCCCTCCAATGCTGAGTCTAGCCTCGACCTCTGGGTTTGCTGCTGCCGTTTCACAGAGAGCCCCCACACAGTGCAGCCTCAGGACGCCCCGCTACCTCCCTGGTCGTGGATAAGCCAGGCGGCCGGTGGGTGGTGTGGCACGAGCGCTGGCTGTGCCCTCACACACGGCAAACGGAGCTTCTGAATCCTCCCTCATCAGCCCAGGTTGTCGCTTCGCTCAGCTGCTCAAGGCTTTACTTACACTCCGAGGGCGGCACCCAACAGACACCTCACGGTGGAACAAACCCAGCCGGGCTCGGGCACCATGCAGGCTCCCTCGGTCTAGTGCCCTCTGGTGTAGCTGGCCGGCATTGCCACAGAGGCCGTGGGAGTGGATGAAAACGTGGCTGAGGCCACTGTTGACCCAGAAGTATTTTGCCTGTGTTCGTTAGCTAGCTATGAAACTAGACATTCTCCCACTGCCAGCAAAATGACCATGTTTCATTTAATTTGCATACAACAGCATTACTGAGCGCGAACATCTTGAAGGAAACAAAGCATGGTCAAGTTGAGTAAACGTCACATTATTTTCCCAGAGAATGCTGCGTGAACACGGGGGCTCTGTCGGCGTCTGTCCATCCAGGGAACTGTTTCTTTCCTCTTTGCTGAGTTCCTTCCCCAGCATTACCTCCAAATCCTGCCCAGCACTAGTGATATCTGTCTATGAACACTAGTTTTAGTTTCAAATATTTTTTTCCCTCAAAACTCAGAAGCTTAGCAAGAAATGAAAAATTAGAATGAGAAATGTGTCAGCCAGGCGCGGTGGCTCACACCTGTAATCCCAGCACTTTGAGAGGCCGAAGTGGGTGTATCACGAGGTCGGGAGTTTGAGACCAGCCTGGCCAATATGGTGAAACCCCATCTCTCCTAAAAATACAAAAAAAAAAAAAAAAAGTTAGCCAGATGTGGTGGTGGGTAGCTGCAACCCCAGCTTCTCAGGAGGCCGAGGCAGGAGAATTGCTTGAACCTGGGAGGTGGAGGTTGCAGTGAGCTGAGATCACACCACTGCACTCCAGCCTGGGGGACAGAGCAAGACTTCATCTCAAAAAAAAAAATTGCTTGAAAAAAAATCCTACTTGGATAACTGGTAATTCTAGAAAAAAAAAAAAAAAAGAAGTAAAAAGAAAACAAAAGAAAAGAGAGAAACGTGTCCACTCCACTGGCACTTCTGGACTTCCCGCCACACATGCAGAGAGCTGGAAACACGTGCTCTCGTTGGCAGCTGCCTCCCCATGCCATCACTGTGAGGGCCTTGCTGTGCTGGCTGCTGAGACGGACATGGTGCTCAGGTGGGCAGGTGACATGGCTTACCCGTGTCCTCACCCAGTCTCATCTGTGGCTCCCGTATGTCCCATGGAGGGACCCGGTGGGAGGTAACTGAATCACGGGGGCAGGTCTTTCCCGTGCTGTTCTCCTGATGGTGAGTAAGTCTCACGAGACCTGATGGTTTTATGAGAGGAGTTCCCCTGCACATGCTCTCTGCCTGCTGCCATGTAAGATAGGCCTTTGCTCCTTCACCTTCCGCCATGAATGTGTGTCCATGAGACCTCTTTCCTCTACACATTACCCAGTCTCGGTCGGTTACGTCTTTATTAGCAGCGTGAGAACAGACTCATACAGCAGGGAACCACTTTTTCACCAAAAAAGGCAATTCAGTAAAACATCCAGACAGTGGCACAAACCCTCTCCGTGGATAGAGGTGACAGACACACTGCCGAGGTGGGACTCCCGCCTGTCCTCACGCCGCGCACACAGCCCAGAGCAGCGCGGGCCGGAGGGAGGATGTGTGAGGCTGCACAGCTGGTACGGGACTCAGCCCAAGGTCATGTCCTGGCCCTGAATCACAGCTACCCCGTGAGTAGTGGAGACAGCCCCCCACTGCCTGCAGCCCAGCCCACGAGACACGGCCTGGCAGGACAAGTCATGGGCAGTGTGGGGGGGCGGGGGGTGAAGGCCTGGCTGCTGTGCACCCACGTGGGAGCAGTGGAGCCTGCAGACGAGGCGCCGCCCACTTCTAGCCCAGGATGCACAGGAAGACCCGAGGGCACTGCCCCTTCCTCCGCAGTCCTGCCCCCTGCCGGCCTCTGTGCCCATCACAACCCCACGGCTGGCCCTGGGCTCCCACAGTCTTGCTTTCACACAGCGCGCAGCTTCCCGCATCATCCCTCAGGCCTGCGACAGGCTGAACGTGGGCTTCACGCATGGCGTGAGGACAGGTGGGAGTCCCGCCTCGGCAGTGCATCGTCGCCTCTATCCACGGAGTAGGCTTGTGCCACTGTCTGGATGTTTTACTAAATTTTGCCTTTTCCGGTGACAACTACTGGAAAGGAAAGACAGGTGTGCTGAGGAAGGTCAGCGGCAAATCCAGGCACGGGGCTGCCCCTGGCGAATGTCTGACTGAACCAGGCGCAAAATGCAGGCTCAATTGTGAAAAATGACAAAAATAAAGAACAGGAAATGCTACAAGTATGGTCACAAGTTATGTCCAGAAAGGTGAAGTGATGGAAGAAACGGAAATTTTAAAATCAGGGGCAATCATCAGCCCCCAGACAGAAGTGGCCGGCACTGCCTGAAAAGAGGGTGAGGCAGTGGCAGGTGGCCCGGGGGGGGGACATTTCTGGGCAGAGTTTTCAGAGACATCCCCTAAGGAACACCACAGGCATGAGGACAGCCCTGGCCATGCTCCTTCGCAGGGCCAGCCCCACAAATCCACCTGCCGAAACCAAGGCAGCTGCTACAGACCCACCGGGCCCACGAGGTGAACCGTGAGAATGGTGGCTGAGGGAACATAATGGGTTTCTATGGCTTATATTTCACCGGTAGCCTAGAGCTTAACACATGACCCCTCACGCACAGATCACATGACATGCACAGGTCACATAAACACAGGTCACATAACATACACAGATCACATGACACACAGGTCACATGACAAACACAGGTCACATGACACACACAGGCCACATAACACGCACAGGTCACATGATACACACAGGTCACATACGTACAGATCACATAACACAGTCACATAACACGCACAGGTCACACAACATGGATCATGTAACACAGGTCACACAACACAGATCACATGACACAGGTCACATGACACAGGTCACATGACATGCAAAGGTCAAATAACATGCACAAGTCAGATATACACAGGTCACATAACACACAGACAAGTCATATAACACACAGAGATGAGACATTGATTCCAAAATTCGATCCATGATTTTACAACATTTTGAAATTTCTGGAATGAAACTTAGAACATGCACCTCACCACAAGATTTCTGCACATCTGGCTTCAGCACAAGTTTTCAGGACAAAGTAAGCTCACGGAGGGGACAGCCGTGAGTGTGCCATGGCTTCTGGAAGGACCGAAGGCTCACGGGGCAGCCCAGGCGTCCTGGCGTCTGGAGGGCCCAGGGGAGGCGAGGGAGGCTGCTGTGAAGGCAGGTATGACAGGTGCACGCCTCGGCTGCAGTAAAGTCCCTGTGCAGCCTGCAGTGCCCCAGCGCCACCCGCAGTGAAGGTGAGGATGCTCCTGACCCACGGGGTGCTCAGGTGCCGCGGGACCAACTCGAGTGAGATAACAAAGTTCTCTGACACTGTTTAAGTAAATGCAAACTAAAAGATGGGAACTAACCCCAGCAGCTTCTTTTCCAACCCAGTGTGGTCCGGACTGGTGGGAGAGATGCGGGGTCTGAGCCTCTCTGGGAGCCTCGTGCACGGGGGCGTATCCCGCAGGGGCCCACCCGCCTGACACAGGAGGAGGCTCCCCACATGCAGGGCATGCCTGCAAGGTGAGCTCAGGTCCAGAATTAATCTCTGGACCTGACAGAGACTCCCCCACTGAACCTGGCATCACGCACCAGCTCTGAGTATTGTGAGAACAGAATGTGTCGTCATTGGGAAACACAGGGTGTAGCAGAGTTGACCCACGCTGCGTGCGCACCTCACGGCAGACCCGCCCGCCCATCCCTGCACCGCCTGCACTGCCTGTCCATCCCCGCGCCGCCTGTTCCCCCAGAGCCACAGCTGGAACCTTCTCGCAGTGACCTAGCGGGCAGGTGTTCGTTTTGCCTCCAGCATCAACATTTTTAGGAAGTTCCAAAGTGTTACAAGTGAAGGTTAAACATATCGCATGTATGCCACCCCTGATAATCAGAAAGATACTTTATTCAACTACATTAATTATTTCATCAAGAGAGAAAGGACAGGTGCACATGCTGGTGGGACGAGGGCTGGAGGGCGGGAAGGCGGCAGGGCGGGCGGCGGGCTGCTCGTCTTTCACGTGTCACTGCCCCAGGGTGAGCAGGTCCCGCAGGAGGCATCGAGTCGCGATAGAAACACGTCAGCTCTGTCTTTGAAAGGACTTCCGGCTTCACACTGTGGAGGAAAATGAGGGTGCCCGCGTTACACACAAAAACGAAGGTGGGAAGAAGGGTCCATTCACTGAAATGAGTATTTACAAACTCCAGATGTCATCTTAGCGTTTTCACAGAGTATTACCAACATGTTTAAGTCATAAGTTTTGGAAATTCACACTGAATATAAAAGTGAACATGACTGCGTTTCTGAGCCCCTGAGGCAGAGCTCAGAAACACCTCTCGAGAACATTTAGAGCTCCGTGTCGGCCCTTGGCACAGGCACTTTCCCAGGAACGTTCTCCTTCCGCGGCTGCCAGACTGCTTACCTGAACACTGCCTCTGCAGCAGGCCCGAGATGCTGATGCGCGGCCTGGGGGGCAGCCCGGCCTGGGAGCCCCCGAAGCTCGGAGAGCCGCCTCTTCCCACTCTACTTGGTAACTGTGGTGTCAGCGACGGTCCCTTGTAGGGGATTTCCAGAGGTGGAATGCTAATAAATTCAAGAAACACAAAATCATGAATGCTTCGAGCACCTTTGGTGACATGACCATTCTGTGGTTTTAAAGGCTGGGATTAAAAAGCACCTCTGAGTACCTCGGACCAGCAGGGCCCATGCCACGCCCAGGGCTGATGGCCACATGGGCAGCCTCTCGCTGGCGGTGCTCGGGAGGCCCTCTCTGGCCGGGCTGCCTATGGGCAGGGCCTATAAGGATGGCTCCCGAGAGGGTGGTCAGCGGGCTCTCCTGCTGGAGGCCTCCCTGCATGGCACTGACAGAGCTGAGTTACAATTTGTGCCTTCTCCCGGGGCCAGTATCACTGAGTGGCTGAGCAGAAACAAGAAGGTGTCCAGGGTCTCTGCCGACTCCCATTTGCAGTGGACACCCAGACCTGCGCTTTCGTCCCCAGGAGTCGGCAAAGACCGCCAGGGTCCACTGGCCTGTGGCTGCCATTGCACCCAGGCTCTGACTCTGACTCCTCATCAAGGCCGGCACCCCCTCATCACGAGGCCCTCACTCCATCCTCCCCCACAGCCATCCTCTGCTCTCCCCTTAACCTCGGGGTCCTCTCAATTTCCACCCTCAGCACTCCCAAGGCTCCGGAAGCTTCTGTGGCAAGCTTATCCATCTGCATGCTTCTGACCGTGCCCTCCAGGTGACCAGTCCTGAATCATGTCCCCAGCTCACCCCAGCCTCAGGCTCCTCCCAGGGCTGTGTTTCCTTGCCTGGATTTCGCTGCTCTATCAGTCTTTTATTTTCTGTATTTTACGATGGTTTGCTGTCTTGCAGCTTTGCTATTCCTGAAAACACAGCTCCGTTTAGAGCTGGCTAATTCCTGGAGGTGGCCAACAGTATTCATGAGCGCACTGTTCCCAGGCAAGCCCCTCGGCCCAGGGCACAGTCCCTAAGCCCCTCCTTCCTCTCATTCTCACCAAGCCACGCTCCCCTGCCCTGCAGACTGGACATGAAGGACTGCCTCCGTAGCCAGATCCACCACACAATTCCACGCAGATGACCCTGAGCCGCTTGTGCTGCCCCGCCTTTCCCCAGGACACACAGCAGGGCCTGGCGCACATGCCCCTTGCCCCTGCCTCCTCGAGGGAACTTCGAGGGAGCTCCCCTACAAAGCTGATGCACCTGCTGGAATCCTACCATGCCTGATTCCAACAAGAAGGCTGATTTGTTTTAAAACACACACACGGACAGCTTTGTGTTCAACCAAACTCGTGTCTGCCTTGCCAACCCGTGTTGCCCGTGCCGCCTGTCATTCCCGTGATGCTGGTGATGCCCGTCCATCCCCGCGCCGCCCGTCCATCCCCACGCCCCCCACGCCACCTCATGCTGCCTGTGTGGCCTGTCCATCCATGCTTCCACTTACTAGAGGGAGACAGAGGCCAGGGTGAGGGGCTGCCATGGCAGGAGCCTGCCCTAGAGGGTGAGAGGACAGCCAGTGGCAGATGTGGCAGATGCCACAGGGCCCGTGGGCACCCAGGAGGGTCGACAACGCAGGGCAGCGGGGGCAGGAGGTGAGGGCGTGAGAGAACGCTGAGGCCTGCAGGCAGCCCAGGGTGGACTGGACCACAGGCAGCAAAAGGCGTTCAAGGGCTCTGTGGGGGCTGATGTGGGAGAGTCTGCCTTTTAGAGAGACCGCTGGACTTTTGAACACTTGAGTTCTGTGACAGAGACATCGGTGTGAGCTTAACCGTGCAGCAGATGGAGTGGGAGGCCACCCAGAAGTCTGAGAAGAGGAGCACGGGGAGGTGAACTGTGGCCTATCCCAGGGCTGGGGCCGGATCCAGCCTGCCACCTGCTTTTGTAAACGAAGCTTCACTGGAACACAGTCACGCTTATTAATTGACACACTGCCTGCCACAGCCTCCTCAGTACAGAGGCGGAGCTGAGCAGCTGCCCAGAAAGCCGGGAGTATTTCTACCTGCCCTTTTTATGAACACCTGCTGAGCCATGGCCTGTACCTCCGGTAAAGCAGCACGCAGCCATGACATGAGTCTTATGAAGTTTCCAGCAACAGGGAAAATACCTATGTGATAGCTTCAAAATAGCAAACTATAAAGTGGCATATACAACAGGGCCTCACTCAAAGTGTAAAAATAGGGTTGAAAAGCAACATAGTAAACTTTTAGTGGTGATTCTCTCTGGTGCGAGATGATGAGCAGTTTTATTCTGCTGGTGATTTCCTTGAAGACGCTGTAAGATACCTGAGAGGGTTAGGGTTAGGGTTAGGGTTAGGGTTAGGGTTAGGGTTAGATTTCCTTGAAGACGCTGTAAGATACCTGAGAGGCTTTCCCACACTCTGGCTCGGCGTCAGGCCGGGATGCTCGGGGCCCCGGGAGGAGACATTGCCTGTGGCGGAACAAGAATATAACATGAGCTGTTTGTGTTCACACGTCCTGGGGCTTTGAGCACCACAACCAGGCCAGCCTGCCGCGCTTCCTGGTAGCTGTCTCTCCCTCCCCGCCACAAGGGCAGCAGCAGGCCTGTCCCTCAGGTTGCTCACGCCCTGGTGGAAACACGACACCCTGAGAAGCCCTGGGTCTTCCACGTGAGGGCGTAAATATCCTGCACTTGAACCTCTCTACTTGTAGGCACCTCAGCAGCTCAGTGACTATGTAAGCCATGTGAATCATTTGCAGCTGGACAGCGAGGCCTGGAAATGAGCTGGCCAGTCCCGGCTAAGTGTCAGCCTCACTTAGGGGCTCTTGGCCTGTGGGCTCCTCGACGGGGGCCTGCCTGTCACGTGGGCAGCCGTGGGCACGCAGAGCATGCCTGGCATACACAGGTGCTCAACGAGCATCTGCAGCGGGAGCTCCTCCCCCGCCTGTCCCAGGCCTCGGCTCCTGCTACCCAGAGAACTGCCAGAAGGACAAAAGCGCGTCCGGAAGGGCTAAAGCGCGTCCAGAGTTCTTTCAGCGGCTGACCCGTGCTTTGCCTTCTCCAGGCGTAACGTGAAAGGGGAGACGTGGCGACTCGGTTCTCAAGCAACACTGCTCGTGGATCAGCAGACCCCAGGCTGGGAAAGCCCCCGGGCAGGGAGCCCAAGCGTTAGGCTTCCCCAGCGCAGCGGCTGGTCCCTGGTGCGGCACGTCGGGGGACGCTGGCTGTGGGGCAGGAGGCCCCGAGCACAAGGCAGCCTCCATACCCCTGACTGGGGTCTTGTCTTTGCCGCCTTGCGGGGGCAAAGGTGCAGACCTTGCGAGGAGGCTGCCTGTGAGAGGCCCCACAACTCCCGAGTCTGCAGGTGACCCTGAGAAGACTCCAAAGAACAGCTATGAACAAGCAGGAAAGCTGTGCGAGTCCAGCCTTCACTCTGTCTTTTACAGCAGTTTGCATCGGGAGGCTGTGGACCTGCAGAGACCGCCCTCCTAGGACAGCCCGTTCCTAGAGGCAGGAGGCCACGGCGAGCACACCTCTGAGATGAAAGCCAGCAAATCCACAGCCCGTGTCCAGAGCCACTCCCAAGCCTGGACGGCCCGTTCCGCCCACCCGCCTGATCCCCCATGAGAACCACAGCACCGATCTTGCTAGGTCTCCCCTCACTGCCCCCGGGGGGCTCCGGGGGACCTCGGGGGAAACTCCTTTCCTCACGGCCATTGCCTCCTCATCCGCCGGCCTCACACCACCTGATGAAAATAAAACCGACACACTGAACACACACAACCACAAATAACAACAACGGCAGGTATCTTTTGTTAACTTATGCTCAATACTACATGGTTATTTCAAATTGTTTCCTATTTACTCAGTGGGAAGTTTTTGAGATAACTATTATCAACAGAGATGAAGAAATTTAGGACCCAAGAGGCCAACAACTCACCCAGGGTCCAGCGAGCAGGGCTCAGAGAGCCAAGTGTGGGCCGTGGGATCTCGGACCCGAAAGACCCCTGGCTGCTCAGGCCCCTGCGTGTCCCACAGGGCACCGGGAATCCTGACGAGTCCTTCAGGTTCTGACTGAGAATCAAGTCACACCAGGCATCATCTCAAAGAGCAGCAACTCAGAGAAAGGGGCTCCTGGAAGCGCCAGAGGAAGGCCCGAAAGCCACCCAGAGCCGGGCCCCTCTCGAAAGCACAGCGTGCAGGTGTGGGAGGAGCTCCTCAGGGTGCTGACAGTGCCGTGTTTCAGCCTCACTAAGGTGGGTGAGCAGAGGGATGATCCCTCCCCGAGACACCTCCCCGTGCCACGCAGAGACTTCCGCTCAGGACAGTAACGCAGTGTGATGCATTTCGCAAAGACGCCCATCTGAACAATTTCACTAAAAACACGCTGACATCTGAAGAGGGTAAGTTTCGCGATCTGGGCGTCCCCAGTGACACCAGATCGGCCGTGTCGTGTTCCGGAGGGGACTGCGTGCTGCAGAGTGGGTGCCCTGCGCCCCTGCTGACAGGTCAGACAGCCCCACACGCTGTGCAGTGACCGCAGAACAGATGATGACAGAGGGCCCGCCTGCCGCTCCGGCACGTGAGGGGTCCCTAAGTCAGTCAGCGAGGCTTGTGGAGGAGGACTGCTGGCTACGGTGGAGTAGAATCAGCAAATTATCTCTACCAAACCAAGTATGAAACTGGACCAAATGGTAGAAACAACACTTCAGGCCTCTGGAAATCGGCTCAAGGCAGACAACAAATTGGAAAACAGTGACTCCTGAAATCCCGCTGCAGCTTTCCGAGGAGCAGGACTTGGCTTCGCGGCCTGAGGCTGCTCCCCGCTGCCCAGCAGGAGCACACCTGCACCAGAGCGGACGGCTGAGGACCAGCAGCTTTGCTTCCAGAGGGGGTGGGCTCAACATGGGAGGAGAACACTTTCAGCAGCCACGAGGAGTCCACCTGCAGGACCTGGAGAGGCAGCCCTGGCTGGGGAGGGCTGGGGAGAGCAGGGACAGTCAGAAAAATAGTGGGGAGATGCTGAGAACCTGAGAGCCAGAGAGAGGCAGCTCCCCGGAACCCTGGCCGACAGAAGCAGCACACACAGCACGTGCAGGGAAACCCAGCGTGGCAGCAGAAGTGACCCCACGGGGGTCGGGAACCGGCAGGATGTCAGCTCCCCACACGCACAGATTGTCTGCCGTGGGGAGCTGCAGGAATGTACACTGTTGGAGCACAACCACAGACACAGCGCGGGCGGGGCCGGCCGCCGAGTTGTAAAGACGAGCGGACACCCCGGCTCAACACCAAGAGCGGAAACCGCGCACACCGCGGCAGCTGTGGACACAGATTCTCCAGTTTAGGTCCAGGTAAAATACCCAAGCAACAAAAACCACTCAAACAACCTCATATAAACATATGAGAATCCAGACTTGCTGAAACACACTACCTGGACTGTCCAGATTGCAGCCCCAAATTATGGGATCAGCAAAGAAACAGAAGTGTGACCCCACTCCGGGAAAAAGGCCGATGGCAGAAGCCCACGCTGCGTGGCCCAGCTTGCATTTCCTACGGACTCCAGAGCGGCTACTGCAAATGAGCCTGAAGAATTACAGAAAAATATGATGATTGTGACTCAGCACACAGGGCTTTTCAACACAAAAACAGAAACGCTAAAAAAAAAAAAAAAAAAAAAGAAGAAGAACCAAGAAGGGAACATTTTCCAACTCATTCTACGAGGACAGGATGAGATCCTGATACCAAAACCGGACAGAGATGTTACAAGGAAAGAAAGCTGCAGACCAGTATCTCTCATGAATACAGACACAGAATTCCTCAGCAAAATACTAGCAAACCAAATCCAGCACATGTAAGAAGGATCGTGTGCTATGACCAGCTGGGATTCCTCCCAGGAATGCAGAGTTACCTCAACATACAGAGGTCAACACCACATAACACACTCTATCAACGGATGAAATGACATCTGAGAACACATAACCGTCACAGAACAAAGAACAAAACCCATCATCTCAAAAGATAAAGAAAAAGCACTGGAAAAATTCAACACTTCTTCATGACAACAAAGGACCAGCGGGAACTCTCAGCCCTCTAAAGGGTGCCTCCAGGAAACCCTCGGTGAACACCATGCGCCATGGAGAGAGGCTGAAGGTTTCCTCCTGACATCAGGAACAGAACAAAGACAAGGACACCTGCTCCTGCCACCTGTGTTCAACATTGTGTCAACGGTTTTAGCGAGGGCAGTTAGGTGAGAAAAATAAACCAAAGTCCTGCAGTGGGATGGGAAGTGAAAAAATAAAAATAAAAGTAAAAGATAAATAAAAGGCACCGTGGTTGGAAAGGAAAAAGTAAAACAATCTCTACTTGCAGATGACATGATCTGACATACAGAAAACTCTAGGGAATCCACGAAAAATCCCTGGAGCTAATAAATGAACTCAGTAGACTGCAGGACACAAGATCCATCTATAAAAATCAGTTGTGTTTGTATGTACTAGCAATGCAAATCTGAAAACAACAGTTAGAAAACAATTATATTTATAAAGCACCAAAAATGACAAACTACTTAGGAATAAATTTTACCAATGAAGTGCAAGACTTCTTCACTGAAAACTACAAAATACTATTGAAAGAAATCAGACCTAAATAAAGGGAAAGACATATCCAACATTCATGGATTTGGAGATGCAATATTAGTATTAGGTGGCAATACTTCCTAAATTGATGTACCAGGTGAATTAAAACTCTACCACTTGCTTTGCCAGCAGAAATGGGAAAATTGATCCTAAAATGCATATGGAAATGCAAGGAACTCAGAATAGGCAAAAAAAAAAAAAAAAAAAAAAACCTTAAAAAAGAACAAAATTGGAAAATGCACACTTCATGATTTCAAAAATTACTAAAAAGCTATAATAGGTGAAAGACAAAAAGAAAATTACTGAAAGCAGCAAGACAAAAGCAACTCATCACCTACAGGAGAACATATGATTAATGACTTCTCATCAGAAATCTTGGAAGTGGCAGAATTCGGTGGCTCATGCCTGTAATCCCAGAACTTTGGAAGGCCAAGGCTGGTGAATGGCTTGAGATCAGAGTCCAAGATCAGCCTTGGGCAACGTGACGAAACCCTGTTTCTACAAAAAATTGAAAAATTGGCCGGGCGTGGTGGCTCACACCTATAATTCCAGCACTCTGGGAGGCCAAAGTGAGTAGATCACCTGAGGTCAGGAGTTCAAGACTAGCCTGGCCAACATGGTAAAACCCTGTATCTACTAAAAATATAAAAATTAGCCAGGTGTGGTGGCGGATGCCTGTAATCCCAGCTACTCCGGAGGCTGAAGCAGGAGAATCACTTGAATCTAGAAGGCGAAGATTGCAGTGAGATCACGCCATTCCACTCCAGCTTGGGCGACAGAGTAAGACTCAGTCGCAAAAAAATAAAAAAAAGAAAAATTAGCTGGGTGTGGTGGTGCATGCCTATAGTCCCAGCTACTCCGGGGGCTGAGGTGGCAGGATCGATTGAGCCCAGGAGGTCCAGGCTGCAGTGAGCTGTGGTCAAGCCACTGCACTCTAGCCTGAGTGTCAGAGTGAGACCCCAGTCTCAGAAAAAAAAAATAATAATAATAATGGAAGCCAGAAAGCAGAGGAATGACACCATATACCAAGCACTAAAAAGTCAACCAAGAAAATCTATATTCAGTGAAATTATCCCTCAAAATGAACACAAAGACGTTCACATATGGAAAAAAAAAAAAAAAACAATGAAGAGAATTCACTTCTACCCAATCTTCCCTGCAAGAAAAACAAAAAACACTTCAGTCTGAAAGGAAGTAACACCAGATAGTAACATGAATGCACAGGAAGGAATGAAGAGCTCTGGAAACAGTTAATATGCATGCTGTAGATATAATAAAAAATGTAATAAAAGATTTTTTTCTCCTAAGGGTTTTAAGAAACATAAGTTTAATTCAGGATTACACCACCATATTGTTAGATTTACGAGACACAGATCACATGTACATGTATATAAATAAATATTACAAAGCAGGTGGGAGGAAATGGAGCCATAGGGAGCCACGTGGTTATGTTTCACTGGAATGAAGTCAGCGTTAACCTCCGGTATACTGTGATAAGTTCAAGATGCGTGCTGCAATCTCTAGAGGAGTCACTAAGACAAGAATAAAGCAAGTAGACAAAGTCGCGACAGAAGAACTAAAATGTGTGTTAGTCGTTTATATAACAAAATCCCACAGACTGGGCGGCTTACACAACAGCAATTTATTTCTTGCAGTTCTGAGACTGGTAAGTCCATGAAGATGGTGGCTGATGTGGGTCCTGGCTTGCAGACAGCTGCCTTCTCGCTCTGTCTTCCTGTGACCTCTTTTGTGTGTCCAGAGAGTTAGTGAGCAAGCTCGCTGGTGTCTTGTTTTGTTCTTTGACAATGATTTTATTATGATAAAAGTTACTACCTTTACCATTTTCAGTGTACAGTTCAGTGGTATTAAATACATTCCTAATGCCGGGCAACCATCACCACCATCCATCTCTGTAACTCTTTTCGTTTTGTAAAACTGAAACTTGGTTCCCACTAAACAGAAACTTCCCGTTCCTCCATCCCGCAGCCCCTGGAAACCACCATTCTACTCTCTGTCTCTACGATTTGGACTTCTCTGAGTACCTCACAGAAGTGGAATCACACAGCATTTGTCTTTTTGCGACTGGCTTACGTACTTAGCATAACGTCCTTCGAGTTCATCCACGCTGTAGCATATGCCGGAATTTCCTTCCATTTTAAGGCTCATAGTCCACTGTATGGATACATACGTTTTGCCCGCCCATTCCTCTGCTGATGGACATGTAGTTTGCTTCCATATTTTAGCATTGTGATGGAATACTACCACTATGATCTTGGGCATACAAGCATCTCTTGGAGACCCTGGTTTCAATTCTTTTGAGCATTTACACAGAATTGAAATCGCGGGATCGGATGGTAACTGTTTTTAATATTTGAGGAACTGTCACAGTTTCCCACAGCAGCCGCACCATTTTACATTCCCACCAACAGCACACAAGGCTCCAATTCCCCCGTGTCCTCAACGACACTTGTTATTTTGGGTTTTTAAAAATGATTACAATAAACATTTACTTGAAGTGAAACATCTGCAGACCAAATAATTCTTAAATTAAGATTGTTTCAGGTTTAACCATCTTCATAAAAACACTTTGAGGAGAGCTGCATCCACAGACTCCAACTATGTGATTACATCTTTGTCCATTCTTCTCTCTCTCTGTTTTTTTTTGAGACAGGGTCTCACTCTGCCACCCAGGCTGGGGTGCAGCGGTATGATCACGGCTCACTGCAGCCTCAACCTCCCAGGCTCTGGTGATTCTCCCACCTCAGCCTCCCGAGAAGCTGGGACCACAGGTGTACGCCACCGTGCCTGGATAATTTTTTGTAGAGAGGGAGTTTTGCTCAGGCTGGTCTGGAACTCCTGGGCTCAACCTCAGCCTCTCAAAGTGCTGGGATTACAGGTGTGAGCCACCTCGCACGGCCTCTTTTCTTTCTCAAATAGCCTCTTTCAGTGCGGTTCAAGGTAGAATTTATGCTTTTCCTATTTGGTCCACTGCTCACTAGGCAGGATCTGCTGCCTCACGGTCAGGCCCGCCGCTCTCCTAATTCAAAACATCCTGTCATTAGAAAGGTTCTCAGGAAGCCTTCTTGTGGCCATTTTTACGTCTTCATACTCGTAATACTGTATCAGCATGCATTAACCACAGTTTATTGAATCCTGCAGCACTGTGATACCATTTTTGTATACCATCTAGCCATGAGCCTGCTAGCCAATTTGACCTGAAAGCCTGTTTTTGTTTTTGGAGACAAAATCTCACTCTGTTGCCCAGGCTGGAGTGCAGTGGCATGATCTTAGCTCACTGCAACCTCTACCTCGATTCTCCTGTCTCAGCCTCCCAGGTAGCTGGGACTACAGGTGTGTGCCATCACACCTGGCTAATTTTTGTATTTTTAGTAGAAACACATTTCACCATGTTGGCCAGGCTGGTGTTGAACTCCTGACCTCAAGTGACTGTCCGTTTCAGCTTCCCAAAGTGCTGGGATTACAGGCATTCGTGCCCGGCCTGTTTTTAAGAGACAGGATCTCACTCTGTCGTCCAGGTTGGAGTGGAGTGGTGTAATCATAGTTCACTGCAGCCTTGAACTCCTGAGCTCAAGCAATCCTGCCTCTGTGTCCCAAGTGGCTAGGACTACATGTGTGATTTTTTTTTTTTTTTTTTTTTTTTTTTGAGACGGAGTTTCGCTCCTTACCCAGGCTGGAGTGCAATGGCGCGATCTCGGCTCACCGCAACCTCCGCCTCCTGGGTTCAAGCAATTCTCCTGCCTCAGCCTCCCGAGTAGCTGGGACTACAGGCACGTGCCACCACGCCCAGCTAATTTTTGTATTTTTAGTAGAGACGGGGTTTCACCATGTTGACCAGGAT
>PVKV010030462.1:0-22142 GCA_004027835.1 Alouatta palliata | reverse complement strand
CGGAGAGTGTCAGCGCGGACCTGGAGCTTTGAGGAAGGGGACGCATGGTCGGAGAGTGTCAGCGCGGACCTGGAGCTTTGAGGAAGGGGACGCATGGCCGGAGAGTGTCAGCGCGGACCTGGAGCTTTGAGGAAGGGGACGCATGGTCGGAGAGTGTCAGCATTGACCTGGAGCTTTGAGGAAGGGGACGCATGGTCGGAAAGTGATGAGGGAGCCTGCAGGAGACCTGTCATGTCAAGCCGGATTTCGCTTCCAAAGCTTTGGACCGTGCTAGGTCCCAGGCTGAGGATCCTTGCCGTATCCTAGGTGGAAGTTGTTGGGTCAGATGATGACGCTGTGCCCTTGACGGTGAAGTGGCTCCAATGAAGGGAAGCCAAAAAGAAGCTCGAATTTTCTTACTGCACATCCCAGTTGGGGTTGAAGGTCTGTGGAAGAGAGGGATGTCAGGCGCCTCGCCACATCTCCTCTGGGCTTCCCTACTGGCTGCCTCATTTACTGCTCATTGTTTCCACAGTCTTCAATCCATCAAGAAAGTGTATTTCTGAACCTTTTCCCATTTTCATTTAGCAGCCAAAGTAGGGTAGCCTATTTCACATGGAAAGCAATTGTGTTTCCCGCCTGTCTATTGGCCCTTTTAGCCCTGACATGTAAACAGGCGAGAAGAAGGCAGAGGACGTATCCACAGTCCCCCAGGGAAGAGGGGCATTGCAGGAGTTGCTGTGGAAGAGTTCCTTGTCTATGACCTGCCTTGTGTCCCCAGCACTGGGGACATCCCAAGCTCTCAAAGCTCTGGTTAATAGGAGCTTCACAGGAATTTCTGTTTCAACAGGAGACAATTTTCCTGATCTTGTTATTTGCAAAGGGGATGGGGGCATTTTTGTATCTGTATTTATGAGCATGGCCGTTCTAATGAAACATGACTTAGAAAAGAGTTGGCCAGTTGGTTTGGCCTGTGGGCCCATGGTTTGCTAACGCTGCTCTAGGCTATGGGGACAACCAGTGTCAGCACTGCCCTGGAGCTTTGAGGAAGGGGACCCATGACTGCAGAGTGATGAGGGAGACTGCCGGGGACCCATAATGTCAAAGAATGACAACTTAAAGCCACCCTTAGAGAATGAGTTTTCCAGGAAATCTTGGCAGGGAGTTGTGCTAGGCCCTTAAATGCAGTTGGGCAACCAGTGCTACCCAATGAGGCCAGCCACGTGCAACACGCTAGCATTCCAGCAATGTCTCTGAAACCCCAGTGTGTATGAGAATCACCTTGACAGCTCATGCAGCCGGCTGGGGGCCAAGCTCATTGACGTACACGAAGGCTGGGCCTTTGCGTTTTGGCCATGTACTCCAGATGGTTCTTATTCCAACCAAGAAAGCAGAACCATTGGGTTCAAGCCTTGCTACTCAAGGTGTGACGCGTGGACAAGCAGTGTCAATGCCATCCGAGCGCTTGACAGAAATGTAACATCTCAGCCCGCCAGGATGTACTAAATCAGTATGGTCATTTCGACAAGGTCCTTGGAGATTTTTATGCACCTTATAGTTTGGGAAGCAGTAAGGTTGGATCATAGAGTAACTGGACAGCAGGGGGGCCCCACGCCAAAGTGGCTCCAGGCCCAAAGAAGAGACTTCAGCTGAGTGAGGTCACTCATCTGGACTGACAAAAACAGGGAAGAGTCCAGTCGGACAAAAGAATCTCCCAAGGGAGGAGAAGAGGCGCTGTTACTCAAGGATAATGGATCCCGAGTCTGGGGTGGTAAAGGAATCCTGGGGAGCAACACAGCTCCTGACCAGGCCGGGGATCCACTGTAACAGCAGCCCCAGGCACCTGTCTCATTTGCAGGGCCTCTCACAGCCCATATGTGCTTTGCCCAGACTCCCTGCCCCAGACCAGTGTCTGCCTGAGGCCTAACCCCTCCAACTTTGCTCTTTCTCAGCCCCAAACTCAGCCTTCACATCTGATAATGAAATTCAGCTTCTCTGCTTTGCAGGCTCTGGTAACCAGCCTGCCGTCCCTGCAGTTGCTCTAGGAAACTCTTCTGGGGAGTCTGGGAGTGGAGTGTGCATTTGAAAAGCCCCTAGGTTGTTCCGATAGACAGCTCCTATATATCACTCCACTTTGTGGGTTCCAGAAACTACCAGTCAGTCCCCTGGTCCATCAGTCCTAACGAGTAAGATCTCCACTGCTAGGGAGGGCAGACCACTGCATTTTGGGGTTCCCCTCTATCACACCCGCAGCTTGATAAGTAGTCCTTTAATAAATAAATCTTCCTCATATTAACCTAACTTGAGTGCACCTGTCGGGATCCTGACTGATACAACGGATCAATGATGGGAAAGATCATATCCTTAGGGGGAGATCTCATCTCAACCCACAGTGGTACTAACAGGGTAAGTACCGGCATCCAGGAGTGCGACATTGGAATATGACATGCACAAGAAGGGGTTCATTTTACTACAAGAGACATAGGGAAACATCCTAACAGTAGGCACAGTCTAACCACAGACCACACCCCAGAAAGGGAGCGGGCGACCCATGAAGGTAGATTCAAGCAAAGGCTTCGGGCCCATTTATCGACAGAGTACAGCAAGTTTGCTTTCCTGCTCAGGTGGGAGGGTGGGCTCAGTGACCCAGACAGTTCCTGCCAGCTGTGAGGTTGTGAGTCTACAAATAGCCCTGGACTCCTCCTACACCCTCCTCACAGCTCTGCAGGGACTCAGGCGCTAGCTGATGGTAAATGTGTTGATTAGAAAACAGAAAAGATTGGAACCTCCCTTAGTACCTGTTTTCCCCTCATCACGTGGCTGATTGTGACTGACCCTGAGGGTGCAGCTGGGTGGGGTAGGGGTAGAATCCACAGGCGGCGTTGCCAGCTCAGAAGTTCAGAAAACCCAGCATGCAGATTTCCCAGGCGGATGTATGTAAAACACAGGATCCCCATCTAGGTAGCTGCCAGACCTCAGGCTGTGGGTGGCAGAGCAGCCAACATGCTGGAGATCTGCCCAGGAAACTCCGGCACTTGGGAAGTCGGGCAGGCACAAGGCAAGGCCACCTCAGGGTGAAAGGGGGCAGGTGGCAGTCAGATATTGGCCAGAGGGGCCTGGGTAGCCTTAAAGAGTCCCCGTGGAATGGGATAGTGAGAGAGGGCTGGGTTTCAGGCAGCATGGGTTTTCTGGGCTGGTCTCTGGGGTCTTGGTGTCTCGTATTTAAGTTGCAACAGAGAATTTCGGAGGGGGGTAGAGGGAGGTACCTGGTAGGAGTCAGAGGCTTTAATCTAAGCCCCACTGAACAGAGAGAGACTAAGACCACTCCTAACTCATTCATTACTGAACCCCTGCTCCATGGAGTACCATGCTAGCTGCTACGGATAGAGTGATGAAGAGCGGTAGGGTCTCCACCCTCCTCACTAGCTCAAGGCCACCTGCCCTGCCTCCGTCAGGACTAGCTCAGCCGCCAAGGTGTGGCTGAGTCAGCAGGCAGGAGGTGTGAGTGACCTGCATCTTAGGAGCTGGGGCTGGCAGGGTGCCAGATCAGAGAGGCAGGTGCTGAGGCTAAGATTCCACACAGCAGTAACGCCTCTATTATCCCTGATCCAGGCCAGCGGTCCTGGCATGTGTGCAGACCCACAAGCGCGGCAAAGCGCACAGACTTTAGTGTGACTAACTGTCCCAGTTTGCCCAGGGCTTGGTGTTAGCATTGTCCCAGGAAACCCCTCTAGTGCAGGATCGAGGTCCATGGGTGGCTGAGAGTGAGGAGTGGCCGCATGCCAAGTGAGTAATTGCTGGTGCTGTGGCAAAGCCCCCAGGCTTGGTCCTCCGAAGTTTGAACGCTGTTGGGCTGGTGTTTGTTCCCAGCTGCCCTGAATGACCACACAGCTGGGTGTTTGGGAAACAATTAGTGGCCTCCCTGACCCAAATACCTCCAATCTGGCGCATTAGTCACTCAGATATGAGGAAATGAATTCAGGAAAAACACAATCATGTATTATTTTGGTGCGAGTGTCTGCTCCCCAGTGTCCCTGTGATGCTTCGTTCTCTGATCGCTCTAGATTGTGAATTTTTATTATTCAGCTGTCTTTCCCCCCAGGTTCTCTCACAGAACCCTGAGTCTGATGACTTAGTGTATCACACATAATAGGGACTCCGTAAGTGTTTCATGAATAAACGCAGGAAGATCCGATCTGTCTGTTACAGAAACTAGAAGCAAAAGGGCAGAATCAATGGTGAAACTGATTATTTTGAAAGGTGGTCAGTCAAAGTGAAAGGGCCAGAATAGACATTGTAGGAAGTCTGGTTTCAAACAAGCAAACAGGAAGCATTCAGAGAACAACTCACCATCATTCATGGGGCTTTGTGTCGCTAGAGTTCCCGGCAGAGGTTCTGTTTGTTCAGGGGCTTCCCTTCCAGCTGCTTGGCCTGCCAGGCCCAGTGTTCTCTTTTCTGCCGGCCATTCATTCTTCCAACACACATTTACTCAGGCACTGAATCGGGCACTGGGCTGGGCACTGGCAGGGTGCAGAGGCTAGAAACAGGATGTCCCCCAGGGGGTGCATCACACACACACACACACACACACACACACACACGATACAGTAGAAAAAGCAGTTAGGGGTCAGGAGGTGTGGGTGCCTCCTTTTGAAGGGTATTGTGTGACCTGACAGGTGTAAGCCAAGCTCTTTGAAGGCCAGAAGGGTGCCATTCCCCTGGTGACGTGGGCCCGCCCTGCAGCTCCTCCTTGCTTCCCCTGCACCTGCTTTCTGGCTCTTCTCTGTAGACTCTGGGCTTGTCTCTAGATATGACTGTCAAACGCCACCCGCAGGTAAGTGCTCCATTCTGCTCTCAGCTCCTCCCGTGCGGGCTGACCCTGGCAGCTGACTGTTTTACTCATTCTCAACTCCACCCTCTCCTGCCCAGTTGACTTTGATGCTGGGTGTCTGCCTCCTGTGCTTACCGACCCATTAAATTGTTATATGCAATGCTTCCTCTTTGCAGGCGGTGGGTTGGGTGCTGAGGCCCTATTGGTAAACAAGTTTCTGAGGAGCTCGTTATCATGGAGGAGGAGGCAGACAATAACCAGTCAATTACATAAAGTGTGATAAGTGCCATAATGGCCTCAGCTCCTGGGGCCATAGGGTGGAGTAGGGATTGGAGGTGGGCAAACCTGAAGAGACCAGTAGGAAGGCTGCAGCTCTGTTTTTCAGTGGTATGTTGTACCATGATTTGTTTCATTTCTTTACTCATCTGCCTCCCACACCCATCCCTTCATTCATTCATTGGCTCCTTCAGCAAGCTCTTGAAACACCTATTACGTATCAGGCACTCTGCTAGGTCCTGGGAATACCATGATAAAAAAGACTGGTTCTGCTACCACATTGGACTTTTGGCTTCCCAAAGAAGTCCAGCTCCTCCCTGCCTCAGAGTTTTCACACTCACTGTTCCCTCTGCTTGGAAGATGATAGTCCCTATCTCCTTACCAAATTACTTCCTCTAGCCTTTAGACCTCAGCTCAAAAGTCACCTCCTCGAGGAAGATGTCCCTGACCTCTTAACCAGTTCAGGGCCCATTGTAATGTTCTCACAGCAATCTGTAATTTTCTTTCATAGCACTTGTAATTATATATTTATTAGTGAGACTATTTCATTAGTGTTGGTCCCCCTAACACTTGATCCTCTGTCAAAGACTCATTTATTATAATATACCGTCTAAACCCTGGCAATGTATTTAATATATATAAATTAAGTGGAAGGACAGATGATGATGGGATGGATGGTTGGATGGATGGGATGGATGGCTGGATGTTTAGATGGATGAATGGTTGGATGGTTGGATGGATGGATGGATTGATGGATGGATGGATGGGTTGATGGATGGATGGGATGGATGACTGGATGTTTAGATGGATGAATGGTTGGATGGTTGAATGGATGGATGGATGATGGATGGATGGATGGATTGATAGATGGATGGGATGGATGACTGGATGTTTAGATGGATGAATGGTTGGATGGTTGAATGGATGGATGGATGATGGATGGATGGATGGGTTGATGGATGGATGGGATGGATGGATGGATGGTTGAATGGATGGATGGGATGGATGACTGGATGTTTAGATGGATGAATGCTTCGATGGTTGGATGGATGGATGGATGGATGGACTGATGGATGGATGGATGGGATGGATGACTGGATGTTTAGATGGATGAATGGTTGGATGGTTGGATAGATGGATGGATTGATGGATGGATGGGATGGATGGCTGGATGTTTAGATGGATGAATGGTTGGATGGTTGGATAGATAGATGGATTGATGGATGGATGGGATGGATGGCTGGATGTTTAGATGGATGAATGGTTGGATGGTTGGATAGATGGATGGATTGATGGATGATGGGATGGATGGCTGGATATTTAGATGGATGAATGGTTGGATGGTTGAATGGATAGATGGATGAATGGATTGATGGATGCATGAACTGGAACTGAGGCAGAGTAAAGGCAAAGACAAATTTAGAGACTGATCCAGTAGTCAGAGCAGAAAAGAGATGAGAATTGGTGAATGGGCCAAGACATTAAACACAGAAAAGCTGAGGAGGGAATTGACAACAGGAATCTGTAGAATGTGGTCTCTGGTTGAATGTCACGGGTGAAGCAGAAGGAGGAGTGCAAGGTGACAGTCAAGCTTGTGACTGAGGGCTAGGGAGGCTGCGAACAAAGGAGAGCAAATTTGGAGGTGTAGGATAAAGAGGGTGACCCCTGATTTAAGGATCTGCTGAGGCAATAAAGTAGAAATTTAAAATGATTTGGGGCCACTATGATAGATAAGATGCTATTACTATCTGCCCAAGAATAAATTCCACAATTTATGAAGTAGTTGCTATTTCATAAAGGCCTGTTTCAGAGATGAGAAAATGGATATTTCATGAAGATAAATGACTTGACCAAAATGACACATAAAATTATGGAAGAGTCAGGATCTGAACTTAGGGCTGTTGCTTGTAAATTCTAAGCCTTTATCTAAAGCAACCAGGTATTTCCCACCTATGTTTCTTCTCAGTTATGAGAACTATTTAATAAACCTCAGGGAACAGAGAAAATCAAGAACAGTTGTTAAGCCTCCTGCACGGACCTAGCAGACAGTAATGGTTGCTGTGGCTGGGAAATGTTATGTTCAAGATAAAAAGACTGCAAAATCTCAGCCTCTAACTGAAGTTTGGACAATTTTTAATAATTAATTAATTAATTTATTTAATTTTTTTAGACAGAGGCTCGCTCTGTCGCCCAGGCTGGAGTGCGGTGGTACGATCTCAGCTCACTGCAACCTCTGCCTCCCGGGTTCAAGCAATTCTCTGCCTCAGCCGCTCGAGTAGCTGGGATTACAGGCCCTGCCACCATGCCTGGCTAATTTTTGTATTTTTAGTAGAGACAGGGTTTCACCGTCTTGGCCAGGCTGGTTTTGAACTCCTGACCTCATGATCCACCCGCCTTGGCCTCCCAAAGTACTGGGATTACAGGCACTAGCCACCATGTCTGGCCTTTTTTTGGGGGGAGGGGATGGTGTCTCGCTCTGTACCCCAAGCTGGAGTGCAGTGGCACGATCTTGGCTTATTGCAACCTCCGCCTCCCAGGTTCAAGCAATTCTCCTGCCTCAGCCTCCCAAGTAGTTGGGACTACAGGCACCTGCCACCATACCCCAGCTAATTTTTGTATTTTCAGTGGAGATGGCAGTTTCACCATGTTGGCCAGGCTGGTCTCGAACTCCAGACCTCAAGATGTCCACCCACCTTGGCCTCCCAACGTGCTGGGATTACAGGTGTGAGCCACCGCGCCCAGCTGAAGTTTGGACAAATGTTTGGCTCTATGTTCTAAGAAGCCATGGGTATTTGCCAACAGGAGATAGGAGCACAGTAACCTTTAGACATCTAGGCAGGTGGGACTTGAATATCTAGAAAGCTGGACCATGGGGAGCTGAGCCACAGCCACTGAGATTTGGTGAATTTTGTTGAATAATTCACAATTTATTTTAAAAAAGTACTGATACATGTACTGATTATCTACGGACACACCAGGCCTAGGGAAAGGCAGCAAACCATGTATGGCATACACATGGATTGATATACTGACATCCATTCTAACTGAGAGGCTAGGACCACAAATAGCATTTTCCATACCCCCTTGTAGCTACTGTACAAAATGGGAATTACTTTCAACTAACCAAATGTACTTACATGTAGTGTTGAATTTTGTAGGGAGAGAAATGTGGCAGCAATGGTGGTAGAGGCTGTATGGAACTGGAGGCTGCCAGTGCTTTCCTGGTTTGGGAGGTAGCTTCCTGCAGGTGGCTGGGGCGGCAGCTTCCCGCTTCTGAAGCTTCTTGGTCATGCCGACGCAGAAGGTCCTTTGGTTGCACAGTTCTGTGTTGTGGTTTTGGGAGTCCTTCCAGAAGGCTCATTCCAGTGTCTATTTCTTTAGCGCCTCCAGTGATTCTGCGATCTGTCTTTAGCACCTAATAAATACCTTTCTGTTTAAACTAGCTGGGGCGGATTCTGTGGTCTGCAACTGAGAACGTTGACCCACACCCCACGCCCGGGAGAAATATACCTGGTTGTACTTAGGCTCTTCCCGGCAACTCGTGGGCCTTTGGAGAAGCACATTCTGAGCATGAAGCTGACTTGCTGCCCTCTGCCAGGATCAGGATTGTGCCACTGCTCTGGTTGAGCCCACCCTGCTGGGGAGGTAGTTATTCTTCCTAGTATCCCTGTTAGAAAAGAAACAAGAGGGATGAAGTGTTCATGCTTCCCTGGAAAGAAAGTAGACAACCATACTTGAGCAGCTCTTTCAATAATCCTTGTCTAGGGGCTTCTTTCTTTGAGTTGGCAGTCCTATGGGTAGGAGGGATGTGTGTGTGTGTGTGTGTGTGTGTGTGTGTATATGAAAGACCAATCCCTGGGGGCATTTGTATGAATTCAGTACTGGGTCTTGCCCCTTATATTAACCATGTCTTTTATTTCTGTATTCTGATGCTTTGACATCTTGGGTCCTCCTCCTTGACTCTAGAGGGACTGCCCTCCTCCGGTTATTCAAGCACAAACCAATCAATCCAGAGTCCCCCCTCCCAACCATCTCCTGTACTGGGCTCTCACACTCCCTGTCCTAATAACGCCAGGGCTAGGTACCAAATAGCTAGAGATAGCCCCTGTACCCTGGAACCCCTTGCAGTTATTCAAAGCAGCCAATTCCAACCCTGTTTACCCTGTCTCCCTGATGCCTTCCCACAGAAACCACAACAAAGGCTCTTGTCCACATTTTTCTCCTCTCCCCCTGCCTTCTGCCTAGCCCTGGTGCTTTCCTATGTGTTCCCTATGGTGTGGCGTGCCCCCTTCTTATGGGATCTGGGAGTATAACAAAATATCTTTCCAATGGCAGTTTTCTCCCAATCTGTTGGCCTTGCCATACCTAAACAATAGCAAAACCTACCTTGTAAAATGCACCCTTAATCATTCATTGTAGCCATTTAAAGCAGCGCTCCCCAGCCATTTTGGCACCAGGGACTGGTTTTGTGGAAGACAGTTTTTCCAGGGACAGGGTGTGTGCGTGCAGGGGACGGTTTAGGGAAGATTGAAGAGCATTACACTTACTGTGCACTTTATTTCTGTTATTATTACATTGTAATATGTAATAATTATACAACTCACCATAATGTAGAATCACTGGGGACCCCTGAGCTTGTTTTCCTGCAACTGGACTGTCCCATCTGGGGGTGACAGGAGACAGTGACAGATCATCAGGCATTAGATTCTCATGAGCACAGTCTAGATCCGTCACATGCGCAGTTCACAATAGGGTTTGTGCTCCTATGAGAATCTAATGCCACGGCTGAGCTGACAGGAGGCGGAGTTCAGGTGGTAATATGAATGATGGACAGCAGCTGTAAATGCAGATGAAGCTTTGTTCGCTTGCCTGCCACTCACCTCCTGCTGTGTGACCTGGTTCCTAACAGACCGTGGACCAGTACTGGTCTGTGGCCTGGGGGCTGGGAACCCCTGATTTTAAAAATATCTATTTAGGCCTCTTAAATGCCAGGCACAATTCTAGGAATGTAGAATTATGTGATGCGCAAATCAGACACTGGAACTGTCTTTAAGCCATATAAATATAGGCAGGCCAGGCGCGTTGGCTCATGCCTGTAATCCTAGCACTTGGGAAGGCTGAAGTGGGTGGATCACTTGAGGTCTAGAGTTCAAGACCAGCCTGATCAACATGGTGAAACCCCATTTCTACTAAAAATGCAAAAATTAGCCGGGTGTGGTGGTGCATGCCTATAGTCCCAGCTACTTGGGAGACTGACACAGGAGAATCACTTGAACCTGGGAGGCGGAGGTTGCAGTGAGCAGAGATCACACCATTGCACTCCAGCCTGGGTGACAGAGCAAGACTCCATCTCAAAAAAAAAAAAAAAAAGTATAAGTAGGGCAGACAGATGTGAAACAAATAATTGCAAAAATAAACATATAATTTAAAAATATGACAAATTATATGAAGAAAAAAATTACAGGTTACTATGTGAATATAAGAAAGCAGGATGTAGCCACTAAATCCTGAAGCATGAGCTAAGTGAGAATAACATGTGCAAAGGTCCTGGGGCAGGAAAGAGGCTGTATTAGAAGAGAGGAGAGGGTTAGGGTGGCTAAAGGCTCAAGAGTAAAACGTGAACATCAGATGGCTCCAGAGAGGCTGGTGAGACTAGATCACGTTGAGCTTTGAAGAAGCTGGGAAACACAGCGAGACTCCATCTCTCCAAAAAATTAGAAAAAATTGGCTGGGCATGGTGTCATGTCCCTAAAGGTCATCTTAAGGATTTTGAAATTCTACCTTAAAGTAATGAGAAAGCCTAGAAGGGGCAAAATGGGAGCAGGAAGAGCAACAGGAAGACAAGTGGGAAAGTGCGAGAAGAGCTGTGGACTGGGATTCCAGGAAAGTGGATGAATTTGAAATTTATTTGAAATTGGAATTGACAGGACTTGGGGGTGGTTGAGTGTGGGAGGGTGGGGGAGGGAAGAATGGAGCCTGCGTCACATCACTGCTTAAACCTGGGCTTGCAGCAGCCTCTGAAAGGCATGTGGGGAATAGGATTCTTGGTCTACGTGGCCCAAGTGTCTCGTGTCACCAGCTCTATACTTAACCAGAGAAGCAGGTCCTGGAGGAGCCCCAGCCCCAGCTCCTGAGCCCAGACTCTTTTCCTAAGGGTCTCAGTGATGCTGGTAGAAGAGGGAAAGCGCTTCCCTGCCTGCCCCTGGACCCCTGACATAAAAAGACTTGAACCAGGGACCTGTATCCCAAGCTTACCTCTGCTGTCACCCCAGCAGAATGGAGGGTTCCAGAGGGGAAAAAGAGCTGTGGGGTAATAGGATATAAATGTTTGGCCATAATTTTTCTCCTTTTTCCTTCCTACCTTTTCTTCTTTTTTTTTTTTTTTTTTTTTTTTTTTTTTTTTTTTTTTTTTTTTTTTTTTTTTGAGATGGGGTCTCGCTGTTGTTGGCCTGGGCTGGAGTGCAATGGTGCAATCTCGGCTCACCTTTGCCTCCCAGGTTCCAGCAATTCTCCTGCCTCAGCCTCCCAAATAGCTGAGATTACAGGTACCCACTACCACGGTCGGCTAATTTTTTTATTTTTTAGTAGAGATGGGGTTTTTCTATGTTGGCCAGGCTGGTCTCGAACTCCTGACCTTGTGATCCACCCTCCTCAGCCTCCCAAAGTGCTGGGATTACAGGCATGAGCCACCGTGCCTGGCCTTTCCTTTCCATCTTTAATGCTCCTTAGAAGAAATCATTTGCTCTTTTTCAGGGGTGAGGGTAGAGCCACTTTTTCACGACTAAATAAGATATCTTTCCTCCAGGGAGTACAAATCAGGTATTCTCTAAAAGTAACAGATGTGACCAAAATAAGGACTTTAAATGCTATTTATTGCAAAGAATATCCTGGTTTAAGCATACCTCTCTGGAAGACATGAATATCATAGTCTGAAGATCCATTCTCTGCTTCATTCTGCTATGTGTCCCAGGAGGCCAACCTGTATGGACGGCATCAACGGCAGCTTTGCTCTTCCTCTTCTGGTTGGGCTTGGTCATTGGACAATGTTGGCAGGAAATGGGAAGGTAGGAGGTTTCCTCCCTACCATATTGTTGTGAGCTGGCTGCATCCTTTTAGGGATCGTAGCTTCTATTAGTTGTTCCTGTTTATACCCTTCCTGTGTTCTGATAACTAGTCTTTCACCCTTGCGTCTTCAGCCTTACGGGGGGTAGTAGCTCCACACTGTTACTAGCCCTGGCATACTGCACTATTTATGTCTTGCATGTTTTCTTGAACTATGCCCATATCTTTTGTATATAGAGTTGCTTTTTTTTGAGATGGAGTTTCACTCTTGTTGCCCAGGCTGGAGGGCAGTGGCACAATCTAGGCTCGCTGTAACCTCTGCCTCCCGGCTTCAAGCGATTCTCCTACCTCAGCCTCCCAAGTAGCTGGGATTACAGGCATGCCCCACCACGCCCGGCTAATTTTGTATTTTTAGTACAGATGGGGTTTCTCCATGTTGGTCAGGCTGGTCTCGAACTCCCAACGTCAGGTGATCTGCCCGCCTCGGCCTCCCAAAGTGTTGGGATTACAGGCGTGAGCCACCGTGCCGGGTGGCTTTACAGTTGCTTTTTTAAACTCTTCTCAAATTGGCCTGTTAAAATATACCATCTGGGGCTGGGCATAGTGGCTCACACCTGTAATCCCAGCACTTTTGGAGGCAAACATGGGCAGATTGTTTGAGCTCAGGAGGCTGAGACCAGCCTGGGAAACAGCGAGACTCTATCTCTATGAAAAATTAGAAAAATTAGCCGGGCATGGTATCATGTGCCTGTAGTTCCAGCTATGTATTAGGCTGAGGTGGGAGGATCACTTGAGCCCAGGAGTTCCAGGCTGCAGTGAGCTGTGTTTGCGCCACTGCACTCCAGCCTGGGCAACAGAATGAAAATAAAAGAAAGTATACCATCTGTTTCCTACCAAGACCTTGACTGATAAGTTACAACTTTCTAAAGTTCAATTTCCCTATTTATGAGTTATCTCTAGCTTTCTAGCTTTAACATTTCAATCATTATACACTTTCTAAATAAAGATTTTTTTTTTTAAAAAAAGCACTCGTGTTTTGTAAAAACTGACTCCTGACTTCTGGTTTCTAGTCTGACATGCATGGAACTTGGAAGTCAGCACTCTGTCCTAATAAGTAAAAAGCTGAACAAACTGAAAAAATGAACATCTCTTCTAATGTTCTGTAGAAAAGTGAGGTCACATAGCAAACTGCTGCCCCCCAAAACTGGAGCAATAGGCAAATGCAGAGAATCACAGCTTACTGTGATGGAAACTGCTACAGGAACCTGTACCAGAACAGGAAAATCTGAACTGTAATTCAAGAATGGCTGGAGACTTAGTGGCAAATCTGCAGTTAACAACTCCAGGAAGACTCAGTCGGGGGGACCCCATGCTTTTGGGGGGACCCCATGCTTTTGCTTTCTACCTCCGGGAGTTGTAACAGGTTCTCACAATGAATATCAGAGAAAAATCCCCTGTGCTGCTAGCAGGGAGAGGGGAACACGAACTATTTTGAAATATACAAGAACATTCTGTTATTCTTTCTCTCTCTCTCGCTCTCTTTTTTTTTTTTTTTGTAAAACAAGGTCTCACTCTGTCACCCAGGCTGGAGTGCAGTGACGTAATCATGGCTCACTGCAGTCTTTACCTCCCAGGCTCAAGGAATCCTTTTGCTTAGCCTCCCAAGTAGCTGGGACTACAGGTGTGTACCACCACACTCAGCTAATGTCTTTTGTAGATACGGGGTCTTGCCATATTGGCCAGGCTGGTCTCAAACTCCCGGCCTGAAATGAACCTTCTGCCTCAGCCTCTCAAAGTACTGGGACGGGAGACTTGAGCCACCATCCCTGGCTGCATTCTGTTATCCTTAACAAGGCCTACACTCAGAGAAACTACTTCACCATTGTCTAAACCAATGGAGTTTAATCAGAGCCTAGCCAATCAGGGGGAAGAAAAATGCTCAACTCCAGCCCTCTTTAGCCTTCTATGTGATAGAAGAAAAATACCCAGTCTCAACCCGCTATAGCCAGCCTGTCTCACCTAGGTGTGGAGAAAAAAAACTGAGAAGTGGTGGGCTGCAGTGGCTCACACCTGTAATCCCAGCACTTTGGGAGGCCAAGGCAGGCAGATCACCTGAGGTCGGGAGTTCGAGACCAGCCTGACCAACATGGAGAAACCCTGTCTCTACTAAAAATACAATATTAGCCGAGTGTGGTGGCACATGCCTGTAATCCCAGCTACTCAGGAGGCTGACGCAGGAAAATCGCTTGAACCTGAGAGGCGGAGGTTGTGGTGAGCCGAGATTGTGCCATTGCACACTGGCCTGGGCCACAAGAGTCTCAAAAGAAAAAAAAAAAAACCTGAGAAGTAATTGTGAAGTTCACAATCCAGAGGCCAAAACATACAAAGAGAAACAGACAATCTGAATAGGTCAATATGTATTAAAGGAGTTGAATCAATAATTAATAACAGGCTCACTGAAAGACTGACATCCAGTCATAGGACTATGTAACACTCCCCTTTCCCCCATGCCACACCTTGCCACCATATCACTGAAGGCTTATTTACCTGTTTCTTTTACAAGGCATACTAAAAGGCAAAAATACAGTTTGCAGAGACAGAGCAAGCATCAGAACCAGACTCAGATATGACAGGGACATTGGAAATTTCAGACCAGGAATTTAAAAGAACTGTGATGAACATGCTAAGGGCTCTAATGGATAAAGTGGAAAGCATGCAAGAACAGATGGGCATTGCAGAGAGATGGAAATTCTAAGAAAGAATAGAAAGTAAATACTAGAGATGAAAAACATTATAACAGAAATGAAGAATGCCTTTGATGGGCCCATTAGTAATGTACATAAGGCTGAGGAAAGAATCTCTGAGCTTAAAGATGTGTCAATAGAAACTTCTGAAATGAAAAAGCAAAGAGAAAATAGTCTGGAAAAAAAACAGAAAGAAATTCAGGAGGCTGAGTTGCGAGGATCGCTCAAGCCCAAGAGGCAGAGGTTGCAGTGAGCCAAGATCAGGCCACTGCACTGTAGCCTGGGCAATAGAGCAAGACCCTGTCTCTAAAAAAAAGGGGGGGGTGCAGGCATGGCTCATGCCCATAATCCCAGAACTTAGGGAGACTGAGGCAGGCGAATCATGAGGTAAGGAGATCAAGACTATCCTGGTCAACATGGTGAAACCCCATCTCTAATAAAAATAAAAAATTAGCTGGGTGTGGTGGCACGCGCCTGTAGTCCCAGCTATTCGGGAGGCTGAGGCAGGAGAATTGATTGAACCCGGGAGGTGGCGGTCCAGTGAGCTGAGATCGTGCCACTGCACTCCAGCCTGGGTGACAGAGCGGGACTCTGTCTCAAAAAAATAAATAAATAAATAAATAAAAGAAAAAAGAAAGAAAGCAAAGAAAAATATGCCACACTAACACTGAAAGTGGGAGTAGCTATATTAATTTCAGATAGAGCAGACGTCAGAGCAAGGAAAGTTGCAGAGATAAAGAAGGCCATTACATAACGACAAAGGGATCAAATTCTTCAAGAAGGCGTAACAGTCCTTAACATATCTGTGCCTAACAATGGAGAGTCAGAATACACGAGGCAAAAACTAATAGAACCGCAAGAAGAAATAGACGAATCACTATCATAGTTGGAGACTGCAATACCCCTCTACCAGAAATGAACAGATACAGCAGGCAGAAAATCAGAAAGGACATGGTTGAATTCAACAACACTGTCAATCACTGGATATAACTGAAACAAGGAGAGATTACTTCATCCAGCAATAGCAGCAACACATTCTTATCAATGGAACATTCACCCAGATAGAGCACATTCTGGGGCATAAATCACACCTTAAAATTTTGAAAGAATAGAAATCATACAATGTTTGTTCTCAGACCACAAGGGGATTAAACTAGAAATGAATAATAGAAAGAGCTGGAACATCCCCAAACACTCAGAGATTAAACAATACACTTCTAAATAACACATGCGTTGAAGAGAAAATCTCAAGAGAAATTTAAAAATACACTGAACTGATAAAAAATGAAACTATAATTTAGCAAAATGTGTGGGATGCAGTTAAAGCAGTGCTTAGAGGGAAATGTATAGCCCTGAATGCTTATATATAAAAAGAACATACAAAATCAGTAATTTAAGCTTCCACCTTAGGAAACTAGAAAAAGAAGGGCAAATTAAGCCCAAGAGAAGCAGAAGAAGAGAAACAATAAAAAGTAGAGCAGAAATCAATGAAATCGAAAATAGAAAATTAATGAAGAAAATCATCAAAATTGGCCGGGCGCGGTGGCTCACACCTGTAATCCCAGCACTTCTGGAGGCCAAGGCGGGTGATCACTTAAGGTTAGGAGTTTGAGACCAGCCTGGCCACCGTGGTGAAACTTCATCTCTACTAAAAATATAAAAATTTGCTGGGCATGGTGGTGCATGCTTATATTTCAGCTACTTGGGAGGCTAAGGCAGGAGAATCACTTGAACCTGAGGCGGAAGCTGCAATGAGCCAAGATCATGCCACTGCACTCCAGCCTGGTTGAACTGCATCTCAGAAAAATAAATAAATAAATAAAAATTGAAGGTCAGCTTTTTAAAAAGATCAACAAAATCAATAAGCCTCTAGCCAGGCTAAGAAAAAAAAAAAGAGTTGACAAATTATTAATATCAGAAGTGAAAGAGGTGACATAATTACATATCCCATGAATATTAAGAGACTAAGAAAGGAATTTTATGAACAATTATGCCCAGGCATTTGACAACCCAGATGAAATGGGCAAATTCCTTGAAAGATACAATCTGTCAAAACATACGAAGAGAAACAGACAATTTGAATAGGCCAATATCTATTAAACAAGTTGAATCAATAATTAACAACTTTCTGTAACAGAAAGTATCAGGCCCAGATGAGTTCACTGGTGAATTCTACGAAATATTTAAGGAAGAAATTATTCTGACTCTCTAATCTCTTTCAGAAGATAGAAGCAGAGGGAATAATTCCTAGCTCATTCTCTGAGATCAATATTACCTTTGTTTTTGTTTTTGAGACAGAGTCTTGCTTTTTCTCCAGGCTGCGGTGGAGTGCTATGATCTCGGCTCACTGCAACCTCCATCTCAGGGATTCAAGCGATTCCCCTGCCTCAGCCTCCTGAGCAGCTGGGACTACAGGCACGCATCACCTCGCCCGGCTAATTTTTTGTATTTTAGTAGAGATGTGGTTTGACTATGGCCAGGATGGTCTCGATCTCCTGACCTTATGATCTGCCCGCCTCGGCCTCCCAAAGTGCTGGGATTACAGGCGCGAGCCACCACACCCAGCCAATATTACCTTAATAATTAAAACAAGACAAAGAAAACTACAGAACAGTATTTCTCATGAATATTAATGCAAAAATACTCAACACCATATTAACACATCGAATGCAACAATGTGTAAAAAGAATTATATACCATAACCAGGGCCGGGCTTGGTGGCTCACGCTTATAATCCCAGCACATTGGGAGGTTAAGAAGGGACAATCTCCTGAGGTCAGGAGTTCGAGGTCAGCCTGGCCAACATGACAAAACCCTGTCTCTACTAAAAATACAAAAATTAGCTGGGCATGCTGGCACACACCTATAGTCCCAGCTACTCAGGAGGCTGAGGCAGGAGAATTGCTTGAACCTGGGAGGCGGAGGTTGCAGTGAGCTGAGATTGCGCCATTGCACTCCAGTCTGGGTGACAAGAGGGAAACTTTGAAGAAGGGAATTAAATAATAGCAATAATAGTAAAAACAAACCTTATGATTTGTAGTTGCTATATAATAAAGTAACTTTTGCTGTGTTGTGTGCTGTGTGATATAAAACCTAACCCCTAGCTCTGCTTAAAATTAACTAACTCCCTGTAAAACCTACCTTATCTATTCTTCCCACATTCTCAGCAAAGTTCCCAGGCATCTCAAGACTCCTGTTTTTCTTGCTGACCAGCTGCAAGGTCACAGGACAAGATAAAACGCAAAGAATGTACAACGTGTTTCTCAAAATGCTATTTTCAAATGTGAGTATATCACTAGACATGTTGCAAATTAATTAACTGTTCTTTGTTCTGATTTCTGTAAACCTGTTAGCTGCTATGTTAGCATGGATATATAAAAGTACCCCATTTTCTTTCTCCAGGGCTCAGACTTGGGATGCAATCCTTTGAGCCAGTGGCCACCTTAATAAAATCCTGATTTCACCCATCGGTCTCTGCGATCTCCTGGATATTCTGTAACAACTTCATCTCACAAAACAAAACAAAAGAATTACATACCATGACCAAACGGAATTACACAAGGTATGCAAGCCCGGTTCAACATTCAAAAAAACAAATCACTATAATCCATCATGTCAACAGGGAAAGAAGAAAAATCACAAGATTACATCAATAGGTTAAAAAAAATTTTGACTAAGTCTGACACCCATTTGTGATAAAAACTCTCACCAATCTAGGAATAGAGGAGAACTTCCTGAATTTGATAAAGAACATTTACAAAATCCCACAGCTAACACCTATTCATGGTGAGAAACAAGAAGCTTTCTCTCTAAGCTCAGAAGCAAGGTAAGGATATCCCCATTCACCTCTTTTTCAATGTCATATGGGAAGATCTAATAACATAGTAAGACCAGAAAAGAGAAGATGTACTGATTAAGAAGGAAAAATAAAACTGTCTTTGTTCCCAGATGATATGATTGTCTATGTAGAAAATCTAAAAGAGCCGGGTGGTGGCTCAGTAATCCTAGCACTTTGGGAGGCCAAGGCAGGTGGATCACTTGAGGACAGGAGTTCTAGACCAGCCTGGCCAACATGGAGAAACCCCATCTTTAGTAAAAATACATAGCCAGGCATGGGGGTGTATGCCTGTAATCCCAGAAATTCAGGAGGCTGAGGCACAAGAATCACTTGAACCCAGGAGGCAGAGGATTCAGTGAGCCGAGGTTGCACCACTGTTCTCCAGCCCAGGTAACAGAGCAAGACGCTGTCTCAATTAAAAAAAAAAAAAAAAAAAAAATCGGGCATGGTGGCTTACGTCTGTAATTTCAACATTTTGTGAGGCCAAGGTGGGCGGATCACCTAATCCCAGCTGCTCGGGAGGCTGAGGCAGGAGAATTGAACCCAGGAGGCGGAGGTTGCAGTGAGCAGAAATCATGCCACTGCACTCCAGCCTGGGAAAAAAAAAAAAAAAGAAGAAGAAGAAAACCTGAAAGAATTGACAAAAACCTCCCGGAGCTAATAAGTGCTTATAGCAGCTTTGTAGGATATAAGGCTAATACAAAAAAGTCAATCACTTTCCTGTATACCAGCAATGAACTAGTAGAATTTGAAATAAAAAACACAATACCATTTACATTAGCACCTCAAAAAATGAAATAATTAAGTATAAATCTAACAAATATGTACAAGATTTATGTGAGAAAAACTGTAAAACTCGGCTGAAAGAAATCAAATAACTAAATAAATGGAGACATATATTCCATAGTCATTCATAGGAAGATCTGATATTGTCAAGATATTGATTCTTTCCAACTTGATCTGTAATTTCAATGCAATTCCAGTGGTACGGTTTGGATGTTTGTCTCCTCCAAATCTCATGCTAAAATATGATTCCCAGTGCTGGAGGTGGGGCCTGGGAGGTGATTGGATTGTGGGGTTGGATCTCTCAAGAATGGTTTATCACTATCCCCGTGGTGAGAAGTGAATTCTTGCTCAGTTACTTCACTCAAGATCTGGTTGTTTAAAAATCTAGAACCTCCCCCTGCTGGCCTGTTGCTCTCACTCCAGTTACATTACATGCCTGCTCCCACTTCACCTTATGCCATGTTTGTAAGCTTCCTGAAGTCCTCACCAGAAGCCAAGCAGATGTTGGTGCCACGCTTTAGTAGCCTGCAGAACTGTGAGCCAATTAAACCTCTTTTCTTTATAAATTACTCAGTCTCAGGTATTCTTTATAGCAAAGCAAGAATGGTTGAATACACCCAATCAATATCTCAGCAAGCTATTTTCTGCATATTGCCAAACTGATTCTAAAAGTTGTACGGAGAGGCAAGAGATTTAGGACAGCCAACACAATATTGAAGGAAGAGAACACAGTGGCAAGATCGACATTACCCAACTTCAAGACTAATTATTAAAGCTACACTAATCAAGACAGTATGGTATTGGTGAAAGAATAGACAAATATATTAATGGAACAGATTAGAGCCCAGAAATAGAGTCAAATAAATACAGTCAACTGACCTTTGACAAAGGGACAAAGCAATACAATGAAGTAAAGATATTCTTTTCAACAAATGGCACTGTCATAAGGGAATTACCAATTAAAACAACAATGAGATACCTCTACCCACCTATTAGAATGGCTCCAGTTCAGAATGGAGACAACACCAAATGCTGGTAAGAACGTGGAGCATCAGGAGCTCTCATTCCTTACTGATGGGTATACAAAATAGTACAGTCACTTTGGAAGAGAGCTTAGCAATTTTTTTTTTTTTAGAGACAGAGTTTCACCCTTGATGCCAGGCTGGAGTACAATGGCACAGTCTTGGCTCACCACAATGTCTACCCCTTGGGTTCAAACAGTTCTCCTGCCTCTGCCTCCCGAGTAGCTCCATGCCCAGCTAATTTTGTATTTGCAGTAGGAGTGAGATTTCTCCATGTTGGTCAGGCTGGTCTTGAATACCCGACCTCAAGTGATCTGCCTGCCTTGGCTTCCCAAAGTGCTGGCATTACAGGCATGAGCCATCACACCCGGCTGAGCCAGGCAATTTCTTAGACAGCACAATATAGACTTATCATATGATTCAGCAATCATGCTCCTAATTTGCCCAAATGGTTAAAAACTATGCCCACACAAAAACCTACACAGGATTTTTTTTTTTTTTTTGAGACAGAGTTTTGCTCTTTCGCCCAGGCTGGAGTGCAGTGGCACAATCTCAGCTCACTGCAACCTCCTTCTCTCAGGTTCAGGCGATTCTCCTGCCTCAGCCTCTGGAGTAGCTGGGATTACAGGCATGCACCACCGCATCTAGCTAATTTTTGTATTTTTAGTAGAGACAGAGTTTCTCCATGTTGGCCAGGCTGGTCTCGAACTCCCGACCTCAGGTAGTCTGCCTATCACAGCCTCTCAAAGTGCTGGGATTACAGGCGTGAGCCATGGCCCCCAGCCAACACCTGCATGTTTACAGCGGCTTTATTCATAATCGCCAAAACTTGGAAGCAACCAAGATGTCCTTTAGTAGATGAATGGATAAACTGTGGTACATCTAGAAAAACTGGCGTTATTTAGTAAAAAAGTTAAATGATTTATCAAGACATAAAAAGATAAGAAGGAACCCTAAATATTACTAAGTGGGAGGAGCCAATCTGAAAAGGCCACATATTGTATTATTCCAACTATATGACATTCTAGAAAAAGAAAACTATGGAGCCAGTGAAGAGGTCAGTTATTGCCAGGGGTGAGGGAGTAGGGAGAGGTGTGTGGGAAGGGATGAATAGGCAGAGCACAGAGGATTTTTATGGCAGTGAAGCTATTCTGTATATTATTATAATGATGGGTGCATGTTATTACACATTTGTCCAAACTCATAGAATGTTCAACACCAAAAGTGAATTTAGACTTTGGGTGATGATATGTGTCAATGACGGTTCATCAGATGTAACAAATGTATCGCCCTGGTGTGGGATGTTGTTAGTGGGAAAGTCTGTGACGGTATAAAGCAGGAAGTGAATGTGAACCTTCTGTTCAATTTCGCTGAGAAACTAACTACTGAAAAATAAAGTCTCTTTTGCTGGGCGCGGTGGCTCACGCCTGTAATCCCAGCACTTTGGGAGGCTGAGGCGGGTGGATCACGAGGTCAAGAGATCGAGACCATCCTGGTCAACATGGTGAAACCCCGTCTCTACTAAAAATACAAAAATTAGCTGGGCATGGTGGCACGTGCCTGTAGTCCCAGCTACTCGGGAGGCTGAGGCAGGAGAATTGCTT
>PVKV010030461.1:0-22251 GCA_004027835.1 Alouatta palliata | reverse complement strand
TTTGGGAGGCCGAGGCGGGTGGATCACGAGGTCAAGAGATCGAGACCATCCTGGTCAACATGGTGAAACCCCGTCTCTACTAAAAATACAAAAATTAGCTGGGCATGGTGGCACGTGCCTGTAGTCCCAGCTACTCGGGAGGCTGAGGCAGGAGAATTGTTTGAACCCAGGAGGCGGAGGTTGCGGTGAGCCGAGGTCGCGCCATTGCACTCCAGCCTGGGTAACAAGAGCGAAACTCCGTCTCAAAAAAAAAAAAAAAAAAAAAAAAATAATAATAATAATAAAATAAAATAAATTAAGTTTTTTTTTTATTTGTATGCTGTAACTCTGGAAAACCTATCAAGGCTTTGTCTAACATTTCTTCCACTTTATCTCCCTGCTTTTATCTTTAATAGATGTGGTTTCACTGTATTGCTCAGGTAAGATGCACAGATGCTTCTCTTTTTTACGTTTGTAGGCCAAGGGAAAACTCACCAAAGTCAGATTAATAAGAAAAACGGCATACAAATTTATTAATGTGTACAGGGATGAGGGGGAGAGAATCACAGAGTGATTACCCCAGCTCCCTGGTGGGATACAGAAGCTTACAAAGCCTTATTTCAGAGGGGAGGGAGAACTGAGGAATATGGGTAATTCTGGGAGGAGGAATAAATAATTACCAGGGAGAGTGAATGGATGAGGAAACAATAGATTAACCTGTGATTGTTTCTCTTTGAGAATTCAATGAGCCTGAAAGAAGATACTATCTTGTGAAAGGGTCCATTCAGGGTGGTTACATTGATTCTTCAGGTCTTCAGGCTTCTCTCGCTCTCTCTCTTTTTTTTTTCATTTTACTCTGCATCTTCATGGAATCCCCCGTATCCCCCCGCCCACCCCAGTGGATAATGAGGTAACAGGGAGAAAAAAGAAAAATAATTGTTCTCCTTAGCAGATCTGCTGGGTCTTTATGTACACAGGGGGAAAAGACTCTTTCAGATCTCTGTTGATTTTTAAATGCCTTTAATTTAAAATATTCATCATACCCAGGATAAATATTTTCAGGTGAAATATTTGGATTCTTTCACCTTTTACAAGGCCAGACAAAGATCCTCTAAATTCCTATTCTCTGTCTCATAAATGACTAGCTAAACTGCTTGTGCTCATGGAATCTACATCTGAACAAAGTGCTTGTTAATCAAACTTTGGTTAGGAGTATCTCCTTCCCCTAGATCCCAGAATTTGACCCATCCTCAGCCTTAGCTAGCATACAACTCCTTCTTAACAGCTCCGCCTGAAAATAGGCTTGCTTCAGGGTCAAGCGATCTCTGATCTACTGTCAGATTAGCCACCTCACTCTCTCATTTTCTGTCCCACCCCTGATTCTTCTAACCAAGGGTCTGACTCTGTCACTCAGGCTGCAGTTCAGTGGCACAATCATAGCTTATTGCAACCTTGATCTCCCAGGTTCAAGCAATCCTCCCCACCTCAGCCCCTCAGTAAGCTGGGACTACGGCACGCACCACCACACTCAGCTAATTTTTTATTTTTGTATAGATAGAATCTCACTATGTTGCCCAGGTCGGTTTTGAACTCCTCAAGCAATCCTCCTGTCTTGGCCTCCCAAAGTGCTGGGATTACAGGCATGAGCCACCATGCCTGGCCCACCATTTTGCTTAACTCTTGAATTTGCAGATCTTGTCGAACACTTCTCCCTGTTGCAGTAGTCTCCCTCCTCCTATTGCAATAATCCCTTCTTTCCTCCCAGCTCTACTTCTTGAAGTAATCTTTTAAAATAAAATAAAATTTCTTTTCATCTAAGTGCAGATTTTTTTGGTGTTGTTGTTGTTGTTGTTGTTCTTTTTGAGACAGAGTCTCAGTCTGTTTCCCAAACTGAAGTGCAATGGCGTGATCTCAGCTAATTGCAACCTCCACCTCCTGGATTCACGTCATTCTCCGCCTCAGCCTCCCAAGTAGCTGGGACTACAGGCACCCGCCACCACACCTGGCTAATTCTTGTATTTTTAGTAGAGATGGAATTTTGCCATATTGGCCAGGCTAGTCTTGAATTCCTGACCTTGTGATCTGCCCATCTTGGCCTCCCAAAGTGCTGGGATTACAGATGTGAGCCACTATGCCCCGCCAGATTTGGTTTTTATTTGACAATGCTTGGTTAATATCAGTAGATATTAGTTACGGTTAGTATTTCCTTGCATCCTCTTCATCCTAGCTAAAACTTGTCTAGTATAGACAGGAAGCATTGGGAGACTTCATCTTTCTATTCAGTCACCCAATGGGTTCTTCTTGCTCTCTTCACAGACAAAAACCAGTTTGCTGAGACTGTGGTATTGAAGTAAAGAAAGAGTTTAATTAATGCAGAGCTAGCCAAGCAGAAGTACTGGAATTATTACTCAAATTAGTCTCCTTGAGAACTAGAGTTTTTGTGGATAATTTGGTGATCAAGGGTCTAGGGAATGGGTGCTGCTGATTGGTTGGGGATAAAGTCATAAGGGTGTGGAAAACAGTTCTTGTACACTGAGTCTTCCTCTAGGTAGGGGCCACAACTCTCGTTGAGTCATGAGTCAGGGGTCCAGGTAGAGTCAATCAGTTTACAGAATGCAAAAGTTGAAAAACATCTCAAAAGACCAATCTGAAGTTTTACAATTGTGTTTTATCCAGAGGAGCAAATGAGAAAGTCGCAAATCTGACCACATGACTTGTAACCTCTGACTACATGACTCCTGAACAGTAAATGATTATAGGAATTATGCTTACATTTTAGCAGAATTCAGACCTCTTCTACTATCCTAATCTTGTGACCTTTCATTTTCTATACAAAGGCGGCTTTGGTCCTTGAGCAAGGAGGGAGGTTACTTTTAGGGAAGGACTATAATTATCCTTGCTTCAAAGTTAAACTATAAACTGGATTCCATCTCAAAAACTAAAAACAGACAAACCCTAGTCCCAAACTCCCTAGGGAGATAGATTTGAGATTTCCTCCTGTCTTCTTATTCAGCAATCTTATGATTGAATTTCTTTCTCTGCTGCAACTCAGTGTCTGGCTATTGACCTGCCATGTGTGTTGAACGATGGACATTTTATGGTTATATGATTATATGAATCGAATCACTCTTGTACTCAACTAAAACAGAGTAGAGAAGCTGGGGGTGGGGGAAGCACTCAAGACACACAGCGTTACTACAATAATGTAATTCTCTGCAACTCCAGCTGCTGAAACTACTTGTCGTAACCTGAAACCAGTTTTATCGATAGTTGCTGAGGTAACTTGTGCAACTCTAGGACAAATTTTGCACACTGATGTCACTTACAAATCAGAGTTTGCCAGCTCTCCAGAACCTTACTGGTGCCAATGGACTTTTTTGATGGTCAGCATATAACGTTTCTCCTTTTTATAAAACTTCTGACTTTCTCTTTGTTCTTCAAATATTCTGAAGATCACCTGGTCTGCATGTATGCTCTGAATTGCCATTCTTTCTTCCTGAAATAAATGTTGAATTTCAGATGACTTCAACACTATCCAACCTTATTTTCCTCCCTCCCTTGGGTCCTTTGTGGAGGCACTCTTTTGACTAAACCCAGCAGAAAGCCAGAGGGCACATGGGGTCATACTTCTGTGCCCTTTGGCTTTCTGTTGGGTTTAGTCAAAAGAGTGCCTCCACGAAGGATCAAAGGGAGGGAGGAATAGTAGTTCATGTAATTGACACAAGCGAGCCTCCTAGGGCAGAAAACCAGGAGGGAGAGTGGAGGTCTGGAGGAACAAATGGAAAATACCTATCACATAGTGGTTCACAGGTTGTGTCTTAGACTGTGTTCCGGGGCAACAGTCTCTGAGACCGAGTTAATGCAGGTTTATGAAGGTGTACTCTCAGGAAATATACGTGCAACGAAGTAAGGAGGGCAGGACTGGGACACACAAAGGAGCTGACTCAGTGTGGTTGCCACCTCAGAGCTCAGCCTTGTTGATGAGGAGCTCTGTATTGGAAATGGCAGCATCACAAGAGTCAACATAGAAGACTTCTGTGGCCAAACGTGTAAGGGTTTTTTTTTCTCAACACACCGAGCAGCAGACACCAGCTTGGTGTCCTCCAATTCAACTGAGCCAACTCTCTGTGTCCAGGTATCAGCCAGTCAGGGTGTAACACTGGGCTCGGGCTGGGCAGTTCTTGTGCCCTGGGGACATTCTCAGGGAAAGATGCAGCTGTGAGCCTTTGGCACCTGCAGGGTGGATGAAAGAATCTGGGGCAGGGGAGCACCACAATATCCACCGTGGTGGATACAAGGGAGGGGATAATAGCTGGCAGAATGACCGGGGCAATTAAAGTACCGAATATGGAAACTGTAGGATAAGCTGCTGAGCACAACATGGTTGAACTGGCAACAAGGGTTGAAAACAGTGGCATTAGGCCAGGCATGATGGCTCACACCTACAATCTCAGCACTTTGGGAGGCCAAGGTGGGTGAATTGCTTGAGACCAGGAATTTGAGAGCAGCCCAATGACCAGATAGCAAAATTCCATCTCTACTAAAAATACAAAAAATTAGCTGGACTTGGTGGTGTGTACCTATAGTCCCAGCTACTTAGGAGGCTGAGTTGGGAGAATCACCTGGGCCTGGGATGTGGAGGCTGTGATGAGCTGAGATCACGCCACTGCACTCCAAGCTAAACAAGAAAAGAGTGGCATCAGATGCTGAAAGTCATTTGAAAAAATTCAAACTCCATTCTCTGTAAAATAAATAAAAAATAAACCTCTGAATACAAATAAAAAGAGATGAGTACTTAACATGGAAAATATGCTTAACCCAAGAGCTAGAGTCATGCTTATGAGAAATATCAAACGTCTTCCTTTTAAAGTTAGGGACAAGACAAGAATGTGCACACTTACCATGATGATTCAACATTGTTCTGGAGGCAGCAGCTAATATAACACAGCAAGAAAATACATAAGAGGTACAAAAATAAGGAAGGAGTAAATTTTTCATTAGAACTATAAAGATAAAATATGTCTTACCAATCAGATTCACACAGATTAAAATGATTATCAAAGTGTTTGATAATACACTTTGTTGGTCATTGTGTAGAGAAACAGATACTTAAGTACAGTGGAATAGGACAGGAAATTACTACAGCCCTCTCCAGGAGACAATCCGGCAACAGCTATTAAAATTAGCTGTTATGATGAAATATGTGCATACTCTTTCACTAGTGGAGGCAAAGACAAATGTATAAAGATGTTAACGTTAACTTGATTTAGAATTGCAAAAGAAACAACCCGAATGTCCACCAGTGTGGACTGATTAAATAAATAACAGTACAATCATGGAATGAAATATTACGCAACTTTGAAACTGAATGAAGCAGGTTTGTACTAATAAGAAATAACTGCCAAAATATATTGTTGAATAAAAATAATCAAGATACAGAAATATGTCGATATTATGCTAATTTTGTTTGTTTAAAAAAATCAACATATGCAGAGACCATCTTAGGAAGATTACACTAGAAATCTGGTAACGATGGCTACCTCTGGAGATCAGACCAGGGTACTTCTTTGGGAGAATAGAATAAGAAAGAAAGTTTTTAAATTACATTGTTTTGTACCTTTTGAATTGTATGCCTATTTAAAAATCAGTATAAATAAATGGATGAAAGAGATGAATCCAAGCCAAGCAAGAATTTAAGACAATGCAACTGATCGTAGTTTTGTAAACTTCAAGAGCTACAAAGCAAGTAACTCTCATTTCCCAAAAAGGGAGATGTGGAGACTGAATAATGAAAGATGTGAATTAATAGTCATCTACAGGAGAATGTTCTAGAGACTATGAAGACTTATCTACCTCCAGCCCATAGCTATGGAGGGGAGGGATGTTTTGTGTTTTGTGTTTAATAACCAGTTATTCAGGAAAGAAAAATGACTGTTAGAACATTCCCTGACATCTAATCAATTTTCGATTTTATGGAGTAAATTCAGATTTGGGCCAGGCTTGTAAGGCCTTCTCCCACAATGGGCTTGGGCCGAACACAAGGATGCATCACTTTTGAGCAGTTAGCAGGTGTCTTTCGGTCTGTCCATACAGTTTCCCAGTTTCCAGAATTTGTAGAGTCTGGCTTGGGCTGGGCCGTGCCTGGACACACTGGAGTGTGTACCAGCAGAGGGATGATAACCTGTCTTGCTCTCTTGTTTTATGCAATGAGTATAAGAATATTATCTTGTGTGGCTAAGGGACAAATGTGCCTTAACACTAAGCAATGTGAGCACAGGTAACAGTGGCCCAGAACTTGAAAATGTTGGGGGTCACCAGTGTGAAACTGAGTTTGAGGGTAACCCCTCCCATTGAAAAAAGGGAAAATGCCATTGCCCTGTGTTTTGGAAAAACTCTCCCAAATCATCTTTTTCCTCTGCTCTTAGTACCACCATAATAATCAACACAGAAGAAGACTTCTGTGACCCTATGCATTGGGGTTTTCCCCACACACCAGGCAGCAGACACCAGCGGGATGTCTTCCAATTCAATTCAGACACTGTCTACCCAGAGACAACATCAGATTCCACAGGTTGAGAGCTTTGTCCCACAAGACTGCCCCCTCTTTCCCACCAGTCAAAAATCTGGGCCTCTGGAACTTCTGACCAACCAGTGTCAAGTTGGGGGGGTCCCATGATCCCCTCTTTGAGTTCAATTAATTTGCTGAAGCGCCACACAGAACCCAGGGAAACACTGAAGTTTACTGGTTTATTATAAAGGACACTACAAAGAATCCAAGTGAAGAGCCGTGAAGGGTGAGGTATGGGGGAAGGGCGCTGAGCTTCCCCGTCCTCCCTGGGTGTACCACCCTCCAGGAACCTCCCTGTGTTCAGCTATTGGGAAGCTCCCAACCCAGTCCTCTTGGGTTTTTCTGGAAGCTTCTTGAGTCAGCATTCCTTTCCCCAGGTTATAGGGTGGGACCTTCTCTGGGGATGGTCTTGGGACACACAATCAGAAAAGCAGGAGCAAGAGAAGGTCAGAGAGATTCTGTTTCCTGAGACCTAACATACCCAACATGACAACGAACGACCATACAAAGGATGTGGGAGTTGCGAGTTGTGAGCCAGGGACGAAAAACCAATGTATATACACATCGTGTACATGTGTGTGTGTATACATGTGTATGTGTATTTATATGTATGTGTGCCTATATCTCATATATATCATAACACTACACCCTGCTAATGAGTTTGAACCTGGTCACTCATTGGACAATCCTTACTTTTACTTTTACAGGGCTTAGTAGAAACTCCTAACTCTTAAAGCTTTTCAATACCCTTTTTTGATGCCCTTTCAAAAATTAAGGGAGCCAAGAAAAGGTGCTGAGATCAGACATCAGTCTCTAGGGTTATAAAACAGAAAAATATGTTTTATCTAACCTATTCTTTAACTTCTGCTTCTTTCATGGGAGGCCACTTTTTGATAACTGGAATCCAAACCTTTTTGCCAAAGTAAGTCACAGGTATGTCTTTACATGCTTATGATAGGGTTTTATTTATTTAATTTTTTATTTTTTGAGATGAGGGCCTCAAAATATTGCCTGGGCTAGCCTCGAACATCTGGGTTCAAGCGATTCTTTCACCTCAGGTTCCCGAATAGCTGGGATTATAGGTGCGTGCCACCACACCTGGCTATGATAAAGTTTAGTATGTATTAATGTCTCTAGGAGCAATTGTTCCTACTATTTAACTTCTGCCAGAAAGAATGGCTCAAGTGTCAATTACTGCCCTCCCTAGATATTTTTAGGGGAGAAAACATAATTTCTTTCCTTTCTCTTCTTAGGTTTTTAGTTGAGTCACTCTCCTGAAAACAAAATAAGATAAACAAGAGAAAAACAAGCACAAGTTTGTTAACCTGACCTGTACCCAACATGGGCAGAGGCCTCAGTTTAACAGTACTTCTCTCTCAGAGCATTGGCTTAGAGACTTTGCTTAAATGGTATTTTAACAAAGAGCCATAAATCCTACATAGTGACAAAAAAGGAGAGACCAGTTCCAGCCTTTTTTTTTTTTTTGAGAGAGAGGGTCTCATTATATTACCCAGGCTAGAGTGCAGTGACAATCATGGTTCACTGCAGCCTCTGTCACCCAGGCCCAAGCAATCCTCCCACCTCAGCCTCCTGAGTAACTACGACTACAGGTATGCATCAACACATCTGGCTAATTTTAAAATTTTTGTAGAGACAGGGTTTTACTATGTTGCCCAGACTGTTCTCCAACTCAAGCGATCCCCCTCCTGCCTCAGCCTCTTAAAGTGCTTGGATTAGAAGCATGAGTCACTGTACCTGGCCCATTTCTAGTCTTTTAAAAGGTGAGGGCTGGGCAGCCATGGCTCATGCCTGTAATCCCAGCACTTTGGTAGGCCAAGTCGGGTTGATCACCTGAGGTCAGGAGTTTGAGACCAGCCTGGCCAACATGGCAAAACCCTGTCTCTACTAAATGAAAAAATCAGCCAGTGTGGTGGTGCATGCCTATAGTCCCAGCTACTCGGGAGGCTGAGGCTGTGTCAGGCCAGACAGTGTGAGTATAGGGACATGTCAGCTAGCCCGGAAGGAAGTGATCATAGCCAGGTGCCTGAATGAGGCAGGACAGGCTGGGAGGAGGTGCTGCTGCCAGTGAGAACCTGGGCCTGGAGCTGGGTGGGAGTCTGCTGGGGCTGAGTCTCTGTGACCAATAAAACACAGGCGTTGGCAGCATTCTGGTCCTTTTCTGGATTAGTGTTTCCCAAAGTGATGTTTTTCAAAATTTCTTTGAGCAGAATGACAATTGTTGTTATGACAAAGAAAAGCAATTTTGGAAAATAGTGTGCTATACAAAATGAAAAAAGTTTCTATACTTTAAGACTTCCCAGAGCCTTTAATATGCTAAGGGCATTGTGAAACTGTAGGAAGAATATTGAGTATTCAGGGTATTCTAATCCTGTTTGACATTTTATATCTTGGTTCCTCCTTTCTCACTTGGAGCTACATTGAAATTACTTGTTGTATTAGTCCATTTTCATGCTGCTGATAAAGACATACCCACCTGAGACTGGGAAGATAAAGAGATTTAATGGACTTACAGTTCCACATGGCTGGGGAGGCTTCGCAATCATAGCTGAAGGCAAGGAGGAGCTAGTATTGTCTTGCATGGATGGTGGTGGGCAGAAAGAGAGAGAGCTTGTGCAGGGAAATTCCCATTTTTAAAAAGATCTCATGAGACTTAATCACTGTCACGAGAACAGCATAGGAAAGACCTGCCCCCTTGACTCAATTACCTCCCAGTGGGCTTCTCGCAAGACACATGGGAACTTTGGAAGTTACAATTCAAGGTGAGATTTGATTGAGGACACAAACAAACCGTATCACTTGTCAACAATCTCACTTTTATTTGAAGCATAGAAGTGTCTTGTTAAATATGAGAAATGAGAGAAAATGTACAGAAGCACCCAGTCATCTTTAGGAAAAATAACTGTCCCAGAGACCCATGGAAAGGACTATTTCAGGTACTCTGGGTCATAGGCTTCTAGGGCACAACTTCTGATGGCATTTCTTATTTTTTCTCGACAGAGTGTCACTATGTTGCCCGGGCTAGAATGCAGTGGTGCCATCATGTCCCACTACAGCCTTGATGTCTTGGGCTTAAGCAATCCTCTCACTTCAGCCTCCCAAGTAGTGAGGACCACAGCTGCCAAACTTGGCTAGTTTTCTAATTTTTTGTAGAGTCTGGGTCTCACTATGTTGTGCAGGCTGGTCTCAAACTCTTGGGCTCAAGCAATCCTCCCATCTGGACCTCCCAAAGTGTTGGGATTACAGGTGTGAGCCACTGGGCCCAACCTGATGGCATTTCTTAATTATTTCTATGGCCAGACCACTGTACTGAGTCAAGATTTCTAGAACTCTAGTGGAGAAGCCATTGTGTTAATGATATTGCTAACCCAAGATTGAACAGAATAAGAATTAATTACATATGACTGAATGAATTATTGTTCTATGAATAAATTACATGGAACTTATAAAAAATGATTATGGATTTTGTTTTTAATATTGTGGATGCTGTTCTATGTTTTGATTATAAGGAACCTCGTTCTCTCTTCTATATTCTTTGTAACTCATAACACTTTAGTAGATTATACTTTTGTAAACAGAACTAAAACAATTATCTTTTTCCCTTGGCTTGACGATTCCAAAATTTGCAAATTCTTGTATTTTTATCTTCATTAATTTTTTGAATAGATTCAATGAGTCTGACCCCTTTGTTAACAGGACATAATTAGAAACATTGGTTAAATAAACGAAAGCTTTGACTAAAGTGTCATATTTGAGAAGGATGTCATAGAATCATAGAATCAACTGTTAGGAGCTCAGGTTGATTTTATATAGCTAATGCCCACAAAGCTCTCTTGGGAAAACCCAGCCTGGTACCTGGCTTACAGAGTTCCCAGCCTTATGGATGCATAAGGAAGGTCACATCCTGGCAGGCCAAGGAACCTTACAATATTTTGGGAACCTTGAGAAGAGGGGAGTTCACCCGAGTCTAAAGGTACTGCCGGTGAATCTGGTGGTGAGTTCTTGGCATGGCTTCCTAGCCTTGACATGCGTTTAGAAATCTAATTTCAGATTCCTTATTAAAAATTTCAGTAAAGCAAACTAAAAAGTTCTACTATGGTAAATAACCATTCTTACTATATTTATGTAAATGATCAGGCCAAATAGAATGATATTGGCTCTATTTTATAATCAATAATAACTTTTCTTTGGGATTATCTTTGATCACAGAAGGATGACCGTTGAGAAAAATTTTGTTTTTCATAGAAAACTATAGCACACTATTGTGGGTTATCAGATTCTAATCATATTCATAGTCTTTGAGCTATATAGCATGTCTTTGTTAATTGTAGGTAACTAATGAATATGAAAAAAATCTCCAAAACATGTTAACAGATTACTTGTCTGTAAATTGAACTGAATCCTGTCATCTTTCATTCATTGCCAACTCTTACCAAATTTTCAATTCTTTCATTTTTTTTTTAAACTAGCCACAACTGTCTCACTCTCTACTGATGTGACATCACTGAGAATTAGATTCTAACTGCTCAGATCCTTATTGGAACTCTAGGTTGCTAGGTAGCTGGCCTTCCCGCCCCCTCATCCAGGATCTGAAGAAGCACTGAGAGTTAAAGCCCAATTACTAGATATGTATTTAAAAGTCTCATCACCACAGTAGTCCATGCATGGGCTGGATCTCTCCCTGGACCACTAAGGAAGTCTGGCAAAATACTCAGGTCATGCTCATGCATGCCATTACCTGGTATGTCACTCTGAGTATGAACAACATCACCAGAGTTTCTAAATCTTTGCTTCAAGAAACTCAACCAGCAGCCTCTGGTAACCATCATTCTACTCTACTGCTACAAGTTTGAATGTTTTAGATTCCACATACTGTGAGATCGCCAGTACCTGTGCCTGGCTTATTTCACTTAATGTAATGTCCTCTGTGTTTATCCATGTTGTCACAAATGACAGAATTTCTTGTTTCTTTGTTTGTTTGTTCATTTTTTAAAAAGGCTGAATAGTACCATTTTCTATCGTATGTATGTAAAAAATCTATTCCTACATTGATGAATGCTTAGGTTGCTTCAACATCTTGGCTAGTGTGAACAATGTTGCAATAAATGTAGAAGTACAGAAATCTATTCGACATACTAATTTTAGTTCCTTTGGGTATATACCTAGTAGTGGAATTGCTGGATCATATAGTAATTCTATTTTTAGTTTTTTGAAGAACCTCCATAATGTCTTCCAAAATGGCTGTACTAATTTATAATACCACCAACAGTGTATAAAGATTGCCTTTTCTCAAAAACCTCAGCAACACTTGTTATCTTACATCTTTTTGATGATAGCCTGTCTAACATGTATAAGGTGATAGATCATTGTGGCTTTAATTTGTGCTTCTTTTATTGTTGCAGATGTTGAGCACTTAAAATATATATCTATTGGCTATCCGTGTGTCTTCTTTTGATAAATGTCTGTTCAAGTCATTTGCCCGTTTTAAATAAGGTTGTTTGTTTTCTTGTTATTAAATAGTTTGATTTCCTTGTATATTTTGGATATTAGCCCCTTATGAATAATTTGCAAATATTTTCTGTCAATCTGGGACTTACCTCTTCACTCTATTAACAGTTTCCTTTGCTGTATGGAAGCTTTTTAGTTTGATGCAACCCCATTTATCTATTTTTTCTTTTGTTGCCTATGCTTTTGGAATCATATCCAAGAAATCACTCCCCAGACTGTCATGGAGGTTTTTCTATATGATTTCTTTCAGTAATGTTATACTTTTAGGTCTTATATTTAAGTCTTATTTCATTTTGAGTTGGTTCTTATATGAGAGGTGGGATAAACATACATTTTTATTTTGTATTTGAATGTCCAGTTTTCTCAACGTCATTTATTGAAGAGACTATCCTTCCTTCATTGTGTGTTCTTGGCACCCTTGTCAAAAATCAATTCACCATATGTTTATTTCTGGGCACTTATATTCTATTGGTTAATATGTCTTTTTTAAAAATTTGCTTTTATTTTTCTGGCTTATTTCTATGAGAATGAAGCCCTGAGGCTTTAGGTTGGTCTGCATGTTCCCTTCAGGACCATTGTGGCCACACATTGTACCAAGGCTGACCACCTTAGGAAGGCTTCATGTTGAGATTTTGGCTGTTTACCTCAAATGCAGTTAGGGGTGTGTGTGTGTATGTGTGTATGTATCTACCTATTTATATAAACATTTAAATTGTGATAACTTTGACATTTCTTCATTTTTAAATATTTTGGAATACTCTAAAAGTAAAAATGGCCTGGTCCTCTTCAAGACCTCTGAGAGACTCTGGGTCCACTTTGCTGACCAGGTCAACAATTGAGAAAATAGAGGACTCCTTTGTGACCCTTGGGCCATTTGTATCTCCATCACCTGAAAATTCTGGGGCCTACACCAGACCTACTAAATCTTCCTGAATCACTGGAACTGGGGCCAAAGAGTCTGCATTTTAAAAAAGTCTTCCATGTAACTTGCGTAAACTCAAGTTTGAGAGCAAAGGACGGGAAGTTAAATGGGTCATTGGACACTGAATTTCTCAAAAAGAAAAAAAAAGAGCAGGACTGGCAATGGGAAGTGAGAATGAATATGCAAATAGACAATTGCCAGACCATAGAACTTTGACCTACAACCTACAACAACCTTTACAGGAAGCCAACTCCTTATGTGCGATAGACAACCCAAGAAGCCAGCCTACTGCAAGTCAGTATTGTGGGAAGCCAGATTGCTATTTTTATTTTTTGAGATGGAGTCTCACTCTGTTGTCGAGGCTGGAGTGCAGTGGTGTAATCACTGTTTACTGCAATCTCTGCTTCCCTGGCTCAAGTGATCCTCCCACCACAGCCTTCTGAATAACTGGGACCACAGACACACGCCACCATGCCCAGTTAATTCTCTTTTTTTTGTATTTTTTTGTAGAGATGGGGTTTTGCCGTGTTACCCAGGCTGATCTTGAACTCCTGGACTCAAGCAATCCACCTGCCTCAGCCTCCCAAAGTGTTGGGATTACAGGTGTGAGCCACCATGCCCAGCCTAGATTGCTGTTTTTTAGTAACAATCCAGAAAGCTAAACAACTCCTGTAGCACTCAGCCCCAAATGACCAGGACTTGTTTAATAGCTGAAAGTTTCCCAAATTTTTGTCCCCATTTGTAATTTAGGACCAACCAGAGAAAGCCAAATATACACCCTTAGTCATTCACATAGGATGATTGCTTCTCTTTAGCCTCTTACAGCTTTCCAAGTCAACACATTTCTGTCAGGGCACACCTGGAGCCTGCTTTTTTGTCCACCATAAGGTTTTCCCACTCTTCTATTTGCCCTTGAGTCTCTGCCAAAGGACGCTGACAGTGGCTGACTCCCTTGCTTGTAAGTTAAGAATAAATAGACTTTATTTTTCTCATTTGGTTGGTCTTTATCTCCAGAAGGAAGACTGAAGCAGGAGCCAAAGACTTTGATAAGTATGGAGGAGGGATGAAAGATAACAGAGATGAGGAATGGAAGAGGGATATTAGGTGGATGGTGTGACTCTCAAGGACACAGGCTCTCCTGTGGGCGGCTGAGTGGCAGTGGATGTATCTTGGATCCACCATCTTTTCCAGGCCCTTTCCTATACCCTGTTTGAACTCCCCAGGTGCACTGAGAGGTTCTGAGGCAGGTCAAATATTGTCAACAGCATCCTACTGATGCGGTAAGAGGTAACAGATATGCTGTCTCTTGGCACCTGGTCCTGAGATCCCTTCTGGGCATTTAATTCCTGATAACCCCTATATGGGAACAGCAGAAGCAAAGTCCCAAGTGGTCCTGCTGTTACTTCAGTCCCCAGATCTGAACATTATGCTTGATGACTTGATATGGAATTACCGATGAGTCTGGCTTCCTAGAGTGAAATGTGGAAACGTTTTGTGAAATCCCAACAGTTTGTTAACGATTCAGGATGATCTAGAATCAGAGTGAGAAAGTGAGAATTAGCTTCTTTGTCTGAGTGCAGAGGAAAGATAATTGGTACATTTGAGCTTGACTTTTTTTTTTTTTTGAGACGGAGTCTTGCTCTATTGCTTAGCTGGAGTGCAGTGGCACAATCTCAGCTCACAGCAACCACTGCCTCCTGGGTTCACGCAATTCTCTTGCCTCAGCCTCCTGAGTAGCTGGGACTACAGGTGTGTGTTATTACGCTGGGCTAATTTTTATTTTTATTTTAGTAGAGATGAGATGAGTTTTGTAAGGTTGGCCAGGCTGGTTTTGAAATCCTGACCTCAAGTGATCCACCCACCTCAGCCTCCCAAAGTGCTGGGATTACAGGCATGAGCCCCCGTGCCCGGCCTGATAATTGGTGCATTTGAAATAGGCCTTGCCACATAGCCCCTCTGCCCATGCCTTTTGCTTCTGGGTCCTCTGTGAATCACATTCTTCTCATTAGGCAGGAGTGGCGGCTGATGGTCCGGAAGTGGGTTGGAAGCACACCCCAGAGTTTGAACTCAGGAAACATTGGTTCTAATTTGTTGATCCCATTCTGGCCAGTCACAGTCGTGACTTAACAGTTTGCCTTCCTGAGTGGCCCCCTGAAACCCAGGCTTCCAGCCTGGAGCATATCAGCGACTTTCCCAGCCTTTCATCTCTCCTATTGCCCAAGGTAAGCCTGGACCCTACTTGGCCACAAGGTCTTTTTCCACCCACTAGCATCTCTGCTCATATTTGGAAATTCTCATGAACTACACTGGAGTGCGCAGTACTGCTCCTAGGCTTGGCAACAGGAGCCCCTGCCTCAAGTCTGGCTTTCTAAGGGCCAGTATTGCAAAAGACTGAAATGCAAATATTTTTGCCTTTGTGGCCTGGTAACAAAGTATTTTGAGTTTCATAACACACTAAGTGCGTAAGAATTATCAAAACACAATACGCACATTGGGCTCCCTAGGGCAGAGAAGGGTGTGGGCTTGAGAGCCTATAAATGCAGGCTAGGGATGCAAAACTCACAGCCTGAGTTCAAGGAACCCAGGGAAAGAGCTGTGCTCTTGCTTATAGTTTGCCACCCCATAGCACCCATGGTGAGTATCCAGGTGGATAAATACTCAGATGCCTGGGTAGATCAGGTCTGCAGATAACTGGCTCCTTCCCTTTTCTCTGTCCATGTGATATTGTTGGAAGGTTTTTAGAATTGCTGCAGATTATGAGGTGGAAAAGCAAGGCATGGGGGCAAGGAACCTAACACTCCAGACCCTCTAGGGAGCTTGGCCATGTCAGTCTCCATCACAAATTTGGGTTTAGTCATCACTCTGGAGACCTGGGTCTGAGCCACCAGATTCTCAGGAGACAGGGCTGGCCAAGGGCTAGCGAATTTAGCCTCTCAGTCACATGGCTGATCCTTGGGGGGATGACTGTGAGATGCTGGATGAGAACAGAGGCTGAGCCTAGAACGTAGCTTGTTTCATGACTTTTAAACCTTTATACATTTGGTATGTGGCCCTTCTATTGTACTCTTACTCCAGGCCTCAAGATCCTAAGGAGTAAGCCTGAAGCAAGCATCTTTCAGGTCCCAGAATGGGCAGGAGCACACCAACTACTTGCCTGATGGAGAAGCCATATACGGCTTTGGAGAAGCCCAGGACATGGCTTCCACTACTCCCTGGGCTGCAAACATGAAGGGTTCAGGTTAGTGTAAGCACAGGGAGGAATTACCCACCCCAGTCCCTCTGAGATGTCCCCAGCTGTGCCCTCAGTCCTTTACCATGGTGGATGGACACGGAAGGACACTATATCTCTGCACTTCAGCCTCTGATATTTACTCCTCAACTCCACTCCGTGACCCCAACTCACACACCCTACTACATTCTCCGCTCCATCATCTGTTCTCTTGTCCTTAAGCATGACCTGTGTGCTCTCACCTTTTTCTCTCTCCCCCACCCTAACTCTTTATGTTTGCTGCCTCTCCTCCTTTAAGACATCTATTCTATGACTGGGCAAACAAAAGAAAAGATGATTTCAACAAGTTATGAAATTCTTACTGTTCGCTGGGAGCCATGCTAGACGTTGAAATTCTCTGAACATCCCTCACTTACTTGCTGAGTGAGACCAGGGAGAGCAGAGGTTGCAGTGTCACAGTAGGTAGTCAGATGGCTGCTCATGCTGGGCCTCAAGAGGTGGCATTTTGGGGGGGAATGTATCAGCTATAGTTCAAGATCTGACCTTTGTTTTGGCAGGATTAGAAGTAAAATTTTATCTGATTTAGAAGAATGAACATACACTAACCAAGTTCACAAGAAACTTACATATAAATGAAAATATCAATTTATTATATTTCCAGGGGTATGACTGAAATCACCTTTGCAAAGATTATGACAGTGAGCGAAGTCTAGCATAGATTATTTCATTTTGCTTCTAGCCTCAGGGCACAGGCCAAACTAACTATGGGAGGAATTTCGTTTATAGATTTAACTTTGAAGCAAGGATGGTAGCAGTCCTTCCTTAAAGCTGATGCCTTCCTTGCTTGGATGGAAAACTGCCTTTGTAAAACTGATGAAAGTCCACGAGATTAGGATTATAGGAGGGGCCTGAATTCTGTTTAAATGTAGGCATAGTTTCCTTTTTTTTTTTGAGACGTGAGTCACTCTCTTGTCGCCCGGGTAGAGTGCAATGGCATAATCTCAGCTCACTGCAAACTCTGCCTCCTGGGTTCAAGCGATTCTCCTGCCTCAACCTCCCAAGTAACTGGAATTACAGGTATGTGCCACCATGCCTGGCCAAAATGTAGGCATAGTTTCCATAATCCCCTACTGCTCAGGACCTCTAGCCAGAGGTCACAAGATCTGTGACTTCCTCAGTTGCTCCTATAGGTAAACATCACTGTGGTAAAACCTAAGATTGGTCTTTTGAGATGTTTTCCAGATTTTTTTAATTCTGGCAACCAATTGACCCCACCCAGACCCTGGACTCATATCTCAGCTAGTCCTGTGGCCCCCACCCATAGGTTGACTCAATTCCTGAGGACCACTTTCCACACACCCATGATTTCATCCCCAACCAATTAGCAGCACCCATTCCCTAGCTCCCTGCTCACCAAATTCTTCATAAAAACCCTAGTCTCTGAGTTGGAGAGACCCTAGTCTCTTGGAGAGGCTGACTTGAGTGGTCATGAAACTCTAGTCCTTCCATTTGGCTGACCTTGTGTTAATTAAACATTTTACTACAATAAGGCTGTCTCAGTGAGTGACTGAACTGGGTTTTCTGAGACCAGGAAAGTCAGTTCCAAATCCTTACAAGGGAGGTGCCCAGCTGACCACCTCCACTTTTGATTCCCTGCTTCCAGTAATCTAATGATTTAGTTTAACAATGACTTTCTTGCTTCCCGAGTTGTGTCTCCCTAAGTAAGGAGAAAAGAAATTTTAGTGTATTTATCAGCATGCATTTTCCAGCCGCCCTTTCTGAGGTCCAGATGTGCATTTTGGTGAGGTGTCTGTCCCCAACCACCAGACAAAGGAGAGTTCACTTAATGTTCTGCTCTTTCATTGAGCAAAAAGGCCATAAAAGAGCTATTAATCCCTCCAGCAATATATAACTAATTCCTTTTCTGATCCGCAAGAGCCAAGGAGAGCTAATTTAATCTCACAACTCATTAGCTCATCTATTGTCTGAGATGTAAAACTGATGCAAGACAATCAGTGGAACACAAATTGCCATTTTATGCAGCCCCAGCTTCAAGCTGATCCCCTGTAGCTCCAACCATTGAAACCCATTTGCAATTATTTCTGTGGAGTTGGAGAAATGGGTTTCTGCTTATTAGCTAATCAGCACCACCATAGTCTACCATTCTAATTTCTCCTCACAAGGGTCTTCCTTTTCTGGGGATTCTCTCATGTGGTTAGGGTAGAGTGGTTTCTGTCTTCCTGAAGATAGCCACCAGGGGACAGCTGATGCACAGTCAGGCCGAAGCTTGTGACCAAGGCAATGACGATGACCTAGGGCCATATGGAACTATGTAGCTTGGCCATGGATTCACAGGCCTGGATGAGGCAAAATTGGAAGAGGTTTGAGAAAAGAAGGCAATTAGGAGACAGAAGAATTCTCTTTCCCTGGAAGACTCCCTAAAATCAGAGCACCATGAACAGAATGAGGGGAACAGAGATGATAACTTGCAGGCTGGCTTCTCAGGTTGTGAAAGAATGCAGGGCACTCAAAGCGGGGCTCACTGTCCCCAGATACTCTCTCACTGTGGACTGACAATACTTCATTCCCTGAGTTTCAGAGCACCATTGTTCTTGTTCCTGTGAGGATTGATAGTCTTTGTTTATTAATATTTGGGGATAAGGGTGCATTTTAAGGTTGCCTGGCATATAGAAGGGAGTTAGGGCAAAAGAGAGCCCCACATACCTTAGTTCCAGATCTATAAGACATCAAATTGGAGACAAGTCAAGACAGGAAGGATTCAGAGTCAAAACCATACATCTCGATGGGATGGAGGCTACAGGTGTGCCTGAGACGCTGCGCTCCTCAGGGTGGTCAGGCCTGATCACATCTGCCTGCTAGTGGTTCACAGTTACTGCAGTGGGCCATGCAAATATGATCATCTTTCTGTGTGCCATATGTAAAGAGATTGGGAAGTGCTATTCTAACCAACTCTTCTCTTCAATGACAAGGATAAGGCAAAGTGACATAAGCCCAAGGAAGCAGGATCCATTTCTGCAATGTGAGGCATTGAATGTGATTGGGACACTCTCAAAGTGACTGAGGTCAGGCAGAGCATCTTGGAGAGAGAGAGGTCAGAACCCAGTGAGTGGCCTGAGAAATGGGCATGAGTGACCTGCAAGAAGAATGGATCCTGACCAAGTGTTCAAGGCTGCAGTGAGCTATGACGGCACCACTGCACTTCAGCCTGGGCAACAGAGTGAGACCCTACTCCCCACTCCCCAAACAAACAAACAAAAAAGAGTGGAGCTTGATACTGACCCATCTGTACTCATCTATGTGACAACACACTACCACCCTGGGCTGTGCCCTGACCAAGGCCACACTGAAAGAGTGGGTAGATTCTGGTTTGCAGGACAAGCAGGTAGGCACATTAGGTTCAAATGGGAAATGCCAGATTTTTGTAGCAATGCAGCACATTCAGAGCCATTGTTCTCCATATTTCTCCTCTGTGATAATGTCAGATGCTTCCTGATATGGTTTGGTTGTGTCTCCATCCAAGTCTCATCTTGAATTGTAATTGCCATAATCCCCATGTGCCAAGGGAGGGACTCAGTGGGAGGTAATTGAATCATGGGGGTGGGTTTTTTCCATACTGTTATTGTGATAGTGAGTCTCATGAAATCTGATGGTTTTATAAAGGGAGGTTCCCCTGCATAAGCTCTCTGGCCTGCTGCCATGTAAGATGTGCCTTTGCTCCTCCTTTGCTTTCCACCATGACTGTGAGGCCTCCCCAGCCAAGTAGAACTGTGAGTCCATTAAACCTCTTTATTAGGTATGTCTTTATTAGCAGCATGAGAACAGACTAATACACTTGCTTTGTACTCATATTCAGTGTCCTTTCATCTCCCAACACACACCCAGTTATCTTATTTCCTGAAAGCGGAGCCTGAGACAAGGACTTGAATGCAAGTAGTTTATTTAGGAGGTGATCTCAGGAAACAGAAGCAAGAGAGTAGGAAGGCTGAGACTGGAAGGAGAAAAGGCAAACCTGGGGGTGTGTTGTAGAGCTTACTACTGTGGGCAACTGGGACTCAACAATGCTAGGACCTCATGCAAAGCATGTGGAATTCTCCTAGATTGGTGGAGCTGAAGGCTGGGAGGCCCAGTGGTCTTAACTTCTTTGCACTTTAGAGTTCTGTATACCTGAGGGTGCTCTGGAACAGAGGGCAGACAGATGCATGGCATACGCTTGAAGCAAGGGGACTTTGAGCACATACAGAATTGAAATGGGCCTTTTGGAATGTGACATGGGCACCAGAGGTGTCTGCTGCTTCAGTTGAAGAGGCTAGGTTAGAGCCGTGATTCTCAAAGTGTGATTCTTCAGAATAGCTGCATCAACATCACCTGGGACTTATTAGAAAAGCAAATTCTTGGTTCTGAATCAGAAATTCTGGACTTGAAACCTAAGTATTTCCCATATGCCCCTCCAAGTCAACCCTCACCGCCACCCAACCCCTAGAGGCAACCACTGTTCTTAATTGTTTCTGCTGTAGATTGATTTTGCCTTTCAATTTTTAAAAAAATTATATGGTAGGTACTCTTTTGAGTAAAGCTTCTTGCACTCAGCATAAAGCTTTGAGATTATTTTTATATTGCTGTATCAATAGTTTATTTCTTTTTATTGCTGAGTAATAGTCCACTGAATAAATATATCACAGTTTGTTTATTCATTTGTCTGTTGATATGTTTTCAGTTTTTGATGATTTTGAATAAAACTGTGATGAACATTCTTGTAGAGGCTTTTTGGACAAGTGCCATACTTCTTGCAGCATTGTGAATGCTTTACCTGTAAACCCAATGGTTATATAACACTGAATTCTATGGAAATCACTTTAACCCAATGCTCTCAAATTTTAGTGTGCACATCACTGGCTCCTTGTGCTTAGGAATGCCAGACAACACTATAGCCCTGTAGTTGAGGGCCATTTGAAATAAAAACAATCACCGAAACAAACATGCAAAAGGCATGGCACTAAAGGGACCATAAAAAGGAAAGCAAAAGGCTGGGCGTGTGGCTCATGCCTATAATCCCAACACTTTGGGAGGCCAAGGCAGGCAGATTACTTGAAGTTAAGAGTTTGAGACCAACCTGGCCAACACGGTGAAACCCTATCTCTACTAAAAATACAAAAATTAGCTGGGTGTGGTGGCTTGCACCTGTAACCTCAGCTACTCAGGAGGCTGAGGCAGGAGAATCACTTGAACCTGGGAGGCGGAGGTTGCAGTGAGCTGAGATTGTGCAGCACTCCAGCCTGGGCAACAGAGTGAGACTCTGTCACAGAAAAAAAAGAAAGAAAAAAAAAAGAAAAAAAGGAAGGCAAAGTATCCCCTCATCAGAACCCAGCTGTGAACATATGTATAGGAAGACTGGAGTTTTTCACTACTCTGCGCATGTCTGCAAAAGTGCTGCTAGTGTTGGTTGTAGGGTTACAAACAAATTTTATCAAGTGGGTACCTTTGCAAATATGGAACTGCAAATAATGAGGATCTAGTGTATTGAAATTGGATGCTTCTTTCTTTTTTGAGACAGAGTGTTGCTCTGTTGTCCAGGTTAGAGAGCGGTAGCCTGATCATAACTTATTACAGCCTCTAACTCTTAGGCTCAAGCAATCCTCCTGCCTCGGCCTCCCAAGTAGCTAGGACTACAGGGATGTACCTTCACATCCAGCTAATTAAAAAAGAATATACGGGCCGAGTGCGGTGGCTCACGCCTGTAATCCCAGCACTTTGGGAGGCCGAGGCGGGCGGATCACAAGGTCAGGAGATCGAGACTATCCTGGCCAACATGGTGAAACCCCGTCTCTACTAAAAATACAAAAATTAGTTGGGCGTGGTGGCGTGCGCCTGTAATCTCAGCTACTCAGGAGACTGAGGCAGGAGAATTGCTTGAACCCAGGAGGCGGAGGTTGCGGTGAGCCGAGATCGCGCCACTGTACTCCAGTCTGGCGCCTGGCAACGGAGCGAGACTCTGTCTCAAAAAAAAAA
>PVKV010030460.1:0-22253 GCA_004027835.1 Alouatta palliata | reverse complement strand
CCATGGAATATTATGCAGCCATCAAAAACGATGAGTTCGCATCCTTTGTAGGGACATGGATGAACCTGGAAGCCATCATTCTCAGCAAACTGACACAGGAACAGAAAACCAAACACCGCATATTCTCACTCATAGGTGGGTGTTGAACAATGAGAACACATGGACACAGGGAGGGGAGCATCTCACACTGGGGTCTGTCGGGGGGAAAAAGGGGAGGGACAGCGGGGGGTGGGGAGTTGAGGAGGGATAGCATGGGGAGAAATACCAGATACAGGTGATGGGGAGGAAGGCAGCAAATCACACTGCCATGTGTGTACCTATGTAACAATCTTGCATGTTCTTCACATGTACCCCCAAACCTAAAATGCGGCACTGTGCATGAGCAGGGAAGCTGGAAGAAGGGATTCTGTTGCTCGTAGGAGTTTCTCCATGGCTTTAGTCATTCACTTAACAAACTGGATGAGTGCCTGGCACATGCCACAACTAGAGAGGGCACTGAGGATGCCTGAGGTTCCCTAGATGGGAACACTAGGGGAAGCCTATTTTCCAACAGGTCCGCAGCCTCTTTCCTCCAATTCCGAAATCCAGTCTCTCAAAATTGGAAAATGTGTTTGGTAACTTGTCTGGCCGCAAGACCTGGCCTTATCTGATCGGAACTCATTTGGCAGCAAATACCTGGCCTGAGATGACAGGAGGCTATTGATTATCTTTGTGTTTGCCCTCAAATGTGAGTGATTATGTATTTCTCTGCAGAAATATTAGGGTGTTTGACCTGGGGGGATAGCTCAGGCCCCACTGGCAGCATTATATGATATATGGTGTATGCGCCATAATGCTTTTCTAAAATCTGAAAACTTCTGAAATCTGAAACTCACCTGGTCCCAAGTATTCCAGAAGAAGAACTGAGGACCCATACTCCAAAAATAGGAAGGTGCTGGGGGTGGTGGCTCATGCCTGTAATCCCAGCACTTTGGGAGGCCAAGGCGGGCAGATCCCCTGAAGTCGGGAGTTCCAGACCAGCCTGAACAACATGGAGAAATCTCGTCTCCACAAAAAGTACAAAATTAGCTGGGCTTGGTGGCTCATGCCTATAATACCCGCTACACAGGAGGCTGAGGCCAGGGAATCGCTTGAACCCGGGAGACTGAAGTTGCAGTGAGTTGAGATCATGCCATTGCACTCCAGCCTGGGAAACAAGAGAGAAACTCTACCTCAAAAAAAAAAAAAAAAAAAAAAAAAAAAAAAAAAAAAAAAAAAAAAAAAAAAAAAAAAAAAAAAAAAAAAGAAGAAGGAAGGAGAACTCCTTTTGATGGGAAGGTAGAGGAAAAAGCAAGAGAGAGACCTATTTATTTCAGAGTGACAGTAATTAATACTAGTGACTAATACTCGTTAAGTATAGATGAGCTGTCCTTTTCATAATATCATCACAGTGTTTCTGGGAGGTGGAAAGGGAACATTCAGCAGATGTCAAAACTGAAATCCAGGTGGCTTAACCGATTTGCTCATGATTGAACTAGAAGCAGACCTTAGTCTCTCACTCTCCAAGTCTGCTTGACGCACCCATGCTCTGTTCTGTCTCCCCAGATGAGCTCCAGAAACCCAAAGCTGTACAGGCTGAGATCAAACCGTCTGTGAACTTTAACCTCTGCACCTCTAAGGACCCAGAGCATGAAGGATGCTACCTCTCCCTTGGCCACAGCCAGCCCTTAGGAGATCGCAGATTCAACATAACAGCTCAAACCTTTTTCATCATTCACGGATGGACGCTGAGCCCAGGGAGGGAGCTCTGTGGCTTTACACAAGATTTGATTTCCTTTGTTTTGGTCAATTAGAAAGAATTCTGGTGTCTCCAGAATCCAGAACCTCTTCCCCTCTTTCCTTGTGTGCTGCTTGTATTTCAGACAGCTGCGAAGAATGTAACAGACATTCACTAAGGGGGAATCTGGACTCCAGTGGGGTGGTATTAATGCTGGCATACAACGGGCTTTCAGAAAGTGGCTCTCCTGAGGGCAGTAGCCCAGCTCCACTGGCTCTGAAGGACCCCTCTAATTACACTTAATTATGCTGGTCAACCACTGCCTGGAGGGGGCTGTCCTGCCCTGAGAGCTGGGCTTAACTAAAGCAACTTGACTGGCTCCAGGAACCTATGAGTAGCCAGCTGGCCTGGATTGCCAGCCGTTCTTGGCATAGTGCCCTCTTGTTCTCCTTCCAGAAGGATACAGGCAGCTTAGTTATTCTGTAAACATTCTGCTAAAGTTAAGGACATGAAAGGTGCTCAGTGGCAGAATGAATGGGACAAATGGCTTGATTTTAGGCAGTCTGAGTTCTTTCTAGAACTGCTTCAGTTTTAACAAGAGCAGTTCCTTGGAGCTGTGTGGCAGCCTGAAGCTTGTGGCTAGTTTACAGGGTTTGGTTGAAGTGTTGGGATACATGAAGGCTTCAGAAGAAAGTATAAGTTCCACAACAGTATAATATTTCTGAAATGATGTCTTGGGGTCAGTTGCATATGGAAATGGGTTTCTCCTCTTCCTCCATGCTTTCCATGTCTTGATTCTTCGGGCTGGGCTCAGAAGGCATCTTCATTCTGCACATGCAGACTTAACTTGTAATGAGGACTCACTGAGCTGGTGCACCGGATGTAGCTGTTTGGGGCCCCTTCTGCTGCAGGTTCGGATCCTGCTGGGTCCATGTTTGAAGGGGCGGACATCCACAAGAGGCTCTCTCCTGACAATGCAGATTTTGTGGATGTTCTCCACACCCACACATTCCTTCTGCTTGAGCACTGATATTCAGATACCTGTGGGTCACACTGACATCTACCCCACTGGGGGTGACTTCCAGCCAGGCTGTGGACTCAACGATGCCTTGAGATCAACTGCATATGGAAGTGAGTTCCCTTTTTTCTGCTTTGTGTTTAACTCAGTTTATTCCATCTTCTTCTAAATCAGCCAGAGCCTTTAGCGCTCCACCTCCCACCACGGTGGCCCTCCACACTGTTTCATGTTTATCACTGTCTTCCAAGACTAACTCCGTGGTTTCTGCTCTGCTTTATCATGCTTTAAGGTTGCAGTTGTTATTAATTTCTCTCTTTCTGTTTTTTTCTTTTTTTTTTTTTTTTTGAGACAGAGTGTTGCCCTTGTTGCCCAGGCTGGAGTGCAATGGTGTAATCTCGGCTCACTGCAACCTCCACCTCCCTGGTTCAGGCAATTCTGCCTCAGCCTCCCGAGTAGCTGGGACTACAGGTGTGCACCACCATACCTTGCTAATTTTGTATTTTTAATGAAGACAGGGTTTCACCACGTTGGCCAGTCTGGTTTCAAACTCCTGACCTCAGGTGATCCACCTGCCTCGGCCTGCCGAAGTGCTGAGATTACAGGCGTAAGCCACCGCACCTGGTCAGTTAATTTCTTTTTATGACGAAAGGAATACACACATTTGTTGAAAAAGAAATCAAGCCTTAAAGACTTGCATAAGGCAAAAGTGCACTCCCACTCCCAGCCCTACTTCCACCCTTCATGTATAGCCAGTATGAACGCTTTTGTGTGTATTCTTCTAGTCTTTTTTCCTAGTTAAGTTTATTTGCATGCGTATTTTCCCCAAATCACATTGTTCTACAACTTTCTTTATTTTTATTTTTTTCAACTTTCGTTTCTTGTACTAATATATTATGGACGTTCTTTTTCTTTGCTTTTCTTCTTTTTTTAAACACAGAAAATTGCTTTTTTTTTACACAGAAAATTGCCTTTTTTTTTTGGGGGGGGGGGGATGCGTTTCACTTGTATTGCCCAGGCTGAAATGCAATGGCACGATCTTGGCTCCCTGACACCTCTGCCTCCCAGGTTTAAGCAATTCTCTTGCCTCAGCCTGCTGAGTAGCTGGAATTACCAGGCACCTGCCAACACACCTGGCAATTCCAAAGTGCTGGGATTACAGGCCTGAGCCACTGCACCCGGCTTGTTTTATAGGGGGACATGGATCCTGAAGATTTAGGTACTAGCAAGGAATGTCTTTGTGAGCAATTTGTGAGGGTGGCCATATGGAGAGGTATGTGGCCTTTTGTGGGAGTGGGGATCTGGGTTATGTCTGATGCCATCACACAGGGTTGTGAAATGGCAACTATCTGTCTGGGGAGAAAGAATGGTGGCAGTGTCGCAGGACTCAGCTCCCAAGCTTACCTCTCTTCTCCCCTTAGCATAACAGGTTTGGTGGTTCCAAGACTTTATTTTCTTTTACATATTTAAAAACCTCCAATGAGGCCAGGTGAGGTGGCTCAGTCTTGTAATAACAGCACTGTGGGAGGCCAAGGTCAGCGGACCACGAGGTCAGGAGATTGAGACCATCCTGGCCAACACGGTGAAACCCATTTCTACCAAAATACAAAAAAATTCACCAGGAGTGGTGGTGTGCGTCTGTAGTCCTAGCTACTCAGGAGGCTGAGGCAGGGGAATCCTTTGAACTGGGAGGCGGAGGTTGCAGTGAGCCGAGATTACACCACTGCACTCTAGCCTGGGCGACAGAGCAAGGCTCCATCTCAAAAACAAACAAATCAAAAAAAAAACAAAAAAACGCTCTAAACTCTAATGAAAGAGCAATGTGAAAGATAAAAGGCATTTCGTAATGATGAGAGGGTGCAACAAAGGAATTCTAAATTTGTTTATGCCTGGTAACTGAACCTTAAAATACACAGAACAAAACCTAACAAACTAAAAAGAGAAATAAGTTGATAATCCTTGTGGGAAATTTTAATATCTCTCCGTCACTGAAAACCAGAGAGAACATCAGTAAAGAAACAGAATCTCTGAAGGATGCATGTAACACACTTGACCTAATTGATATATGTGGTACACTAAACTGAACACACAGAATACATATTTTTCAAATGCAGAAGCAATATTTATAAAAATCATATTTTCAATCATTGAGAAAACAAATTCCAGAGAGTTTTAATTATACAAATATTTAATCACAGTGGAACAATATGTTTTGAAATTAAGCAAAACAAATAAATAAAGCCAAGGTTTGCTTTTTTGAAACACTAATAAAATTAATGCCCCCCCCCCCCCCAGCAAGATTAAAAAACAAACAAGGCTGAGTGCGGTGGCTCAGGCCTGTAATCCCAGCACTTTGGGAGGCTGAGGCAGGCAGATCACAAGGTCAGGAGTTCGAGACTAGTCTGGCCAACATAATAAAACCCCACCTCCACTAAAAATACAAAATGTTAGCCAGGTGTGGTGGTATATGCATGTAATCCCAGCTACTCAGGAGACTGAGGCAAGAGAATCGAGTGAATCTGGGAGGCAGAGGTTGCAGTGAGCCAAGATCATGCCACTGCACTCCAGCCTGGTGACAGAGCAAGACTCCATCTCAAAAAAAAAACAGACAAAAGACATAAACTCTAATTGCAGACCTTATCAGTATTAAAAAGATAAATGAATATTAGATCAACTTTGAAATTTGAGATAAAGTGAACAAATTCATTCAGCAAACACGGCTTAGCAAAATGAATAGTGACATATATGTAATTGAAACTGTAATTAAAAACCTTATAAAGAAAACTACAGTCTCACATGGCTGCTTAAGTGAATTCTTTCCAACTGCCTAAGGAAGAAATAGCACACATCTTACACGAACTCTGTCAGAAATAGGAGAAGAAACAGTTTCCAAATTGTTTCACCAGCATAGCCTTAATATTTCATATGAAAACCTAAGAAGACATCACCAGAAAGGAAACTTACACTCCACTTCCTCTCGTGAACATAAGTACAAAATTACCAAATGAACTATAAGCAAACCCAATTAAACCACATATAAAATGAGGTTGATCACACATTACAACCAAGTTGATTTAATTCCAGAAATGCAATGTTAGTTAACATTCAAAAGCCAATCACTTCAAGTTACCTTATCAACATAAAAAGATAAGAAAAAAATTGCTCAATCAAGAAAAAAAACCAATTGATAAAATTCAGTACCTATTCATAAATTTTAAAACCTAGCTAACAGAGAGGAAGCAACATGCCCGGTTAAACACTCCTGCAGCTGAGAATAGTGACACGACTTATTTGCAGCCGAAAGATAAAAATCGAAGTATAATCTTAAAACTTTTGAGAAATCCATGTTTTTCAGTTAAAAAGAGACAGACTCAGCCTTTGAACTTTCTCTCTTTCCATCCCAGGAAGGGAAACCAAGGCCTGGAAAAACAGCAGCCACATCGTAACCAAAATAACAAAAGCTACATGGCTAAGGAAGTACCAGGAAACTAAGAGCCTTGCACGGCCTTCCTCTGAACATTTCTTCTGTTTGTTTTTGAGACACAGTCTCACTCTGTCGCCCAGGCTGGAGTGCAGTAGTGCTATCCTGGCTCACTGCAACCTCTGCCTCCCAGGTTTAAGCATTTCTCCTGCGTCAGCCTCCAGTGTATCTGGGACTACAGGCATGTGCCACCACACCTGGCTAATAAATGAATATTAGGTAAATGAATATTAGATCAACTTTGAATTTGAGATAAAGTGAACAAATTCATTCAGCAAACACGGCTTAGCAAAATGAATAGTGATATATATGTAATTGAAACTGTAATTTAAAACCTTATAAAGAAAACTACAGTCTCACATGGCTGCTTAAGTGAATTCTTTCCAAATGCTTAAGGAAGAAATAGCACACATCTTACACGAACTCAGTCAGAAATAGGAGAAGAAACAGTTTCCAAATTGTTTTTTGTATTTTTAGTAAAGATGGGGTTTCATCATGTTAGTCAAGATGGTCTCGATCTCCTGACTATGTGATCTGCCTGCCTCCGCCTCGCAAAGTGCTGGGATTACAGGCATGAGCCACCGTGCCCAGCCTCCTCTGCACAAAAGGAACCTATTACTTCCTTATTGCCCGCAGCCAATCATCTGTCAAGTCTCCATATGCAAGCCTGGAGCCTGCAAGTCTGAAGTCCTGTCTGCCTCGGCTGATCGCCTCCCATCCCACCCCTGTGTTCACCATTGTCCCTGATCGCCCAGCAGAGCTTCCCTGGACAAGCCCCTCACCCAACCCTACCATCTTAACTCTTCTTATGATAATGTGACTACCTCTCACCCATCCTGTCATCTTAACTTCTCTTCTCCCTCACCCCCACCCACTATTGTAACTAAACTCATGGTCATGTATACTCCTTGTCCCTACCCCCACCACTGTAACTGATCTTACTCTGCAACACCACCGCCCCCGAGGAAACTACCCCAACCTATAAAACCAATTCCCACCTTACCCGCTTCACCTGTCCTTTCTTGGATTTGGCCCACTTGCATCCTAGGAGAAAAAAAAAATGGCCTTGTTGCCCACTCAAAGCCTCTTTGGAAGATCTCTTTATTAAATGCATTTAATATTCAGTACTATTGGACGGGAATAGAATAACATCACCTCCCTCCACATCTTAGAGCATCACAATTCCCTAACCCTAGAAACAACCCCCAGCCTTATCGCCGGGGAGGTGGATTTGAGGGCCGTTTTCCCGCTTCCTCCTTCGGCTGCCTTGTGAATTCATCTTTTTTCTTTTGCAAAACCCATGTCACAATGATAAACTTGCTGTGCACAGGCACAATGGACCTAGATCTGGCCAGTGACACTGCAGACGGCCACGGCTGCCTCCAGACAGCAACGGCTGCCTTTTTCTTTCTGCCTTCCAAGTCACACATACAGGCCCCTTTTGGCCAACTCTTCCTCTGGGAAGCCCCTCCTCAAGGGGCACCAGAACCGATGGGGACGCCAGAGAGAGGAAGCTGAGGATGGGGGGAAAAGCCAGGAATGCAGAGGCTGACTTCTGCTCAGCTTTGCTCCCTTGCTTAAAGAGAGTGGAGCCCAAGGCAACAGCCACAGGCCTCGAGACAAACCCTGGGCTGAGGAAAACAGAGCTGGATGAATCCCTGGAGACAATGAGATTCACCTTTTCACTCCGCAGACTGGGAAATTGGGCTCTGACTCCTGCTGTGGATTGTGGCAAGTCCCAGCCCACTAATTCTGTCCTCTCTGGCCAGCACCACTGCAGCCTGGGCCTCAGCTGGTGGGGCAAACCAGGCTCACCCACTGCCAAGGCAACCGCAATAAGGGCACGTGGCAGATATGGGCAGAGCCCCAGGCTAGGATGTCACCTGTCTGGCCTGTGGACGATTGCTCAGCCTGCAGCTGGGGCCTGGCTAGGGCAGACAAGCGGCCGGGTGCACAGCAGGGAGCGCACCTGCCCATCTCCACAGCCATCCTCCTCCTGAGCACACTCACCGAAAGGCACTCCTTAAAACAAAATAAAATGTATTATCAAATATTTCAGGGCAGGCGCAGTGGCTCATACCTATAACCCCATCACTTTGGGAGGCTTAGAAGGGTGGATCCCTTGAGGTCAGGAGTTCAAGACCAGTCTGGTCAACATGATGAAACCCCTGTCTCTACCAAAAACACAGAAATTACCCAGGCGTTGTTGCATGTGCCTGTAAACCCAGCTACTCGGAAGGCCAAAGTGGGAAAATCACTTGAACTAGAGAGGTGGAGGGTGCACTGAGTCAAGGGTGACAGAGCAAGACTCCATCTCAAGAATGAATGAATGAATGAATGAATGAATGAATCAATCAATCAATCAATCAACCAATGTTTCAAACATACATAAATCTGTAGGAGCCAATATGCCAAATACCTGGGTACCACTCTCTGTTGTTTCAGAACATACTCAAATGTAGGGATACTTGCTTCAGATCTTTTCTTGTTCCATGAACTAAAACAAACTTATATATGAAATAAATCCCCCAGAACCTACCCCACAGGCTTATTACTCTACCCATCCCTATAGGTACCCACTTCTCTGAATTTAGAGTTTATCACTCCTGTGTAATATTTTGAAAGTTCTGCTACTTGTGTGGATGTCTGTAAACATATTTTTAAATGTTCGCTAATATGTATATGTCCATATATGCTATATATTGTATGTGACTCATACATATTATTCAAAATTCACTTTTTTTTTTGGTTATCTTTTTTTTTTTTTCAGACAGAGTCTTGCTCTGTCTCGGGCTGGAGTGCAATGGCACCATCTCACTCACTGCGACTTCTGACTCCCTGGTTCAAGTGATTCTCGTGCCTCAGCCTTCCAAGTAGCTGGGATTACAGGCACACCACCATGCCTGGCTAATTTTTGTATTTTTAGTAGAGACGGGTTTCACCATGTTGGTCAGACCAGTCTGGTCTAACACTACTGGCCTCATGATCCACCCACCTCGGCCTCCAAAAGTGCTGGGATTACAGGCGTGAGCCACCGCGCCCGTCTGGTTAACATGTTGTTTTAAAAGACTTCTTTGTGTTAATACATATGACTCTAGATCAAAGGTCAGCAAACATTTTGTGTAAAAGCCAGATAGTAACATATTTTAGGCTTTGCAGGCAACATATGGTTTCTGTTGCAAAGTCTTTGCTTTGCATTTGTTGTTGTTGTTTTGGTTTTCTTTGTTTTTTGAGATGAAGTTTCGCTCTTGTTGCCGAGGCTGGAGGGCAATGGCACAATCTCGGCTCACTGCAACCTTCACCTTCCAGGTTCCAGCCATTCTCCTGTGTCAGCCTCCCAAGTAGCTGGGATTACAGGCATGTGCCACCATGCCCGGCTGATTTTTTTGTATTTAGTAGACACAAGGTTTCACCACGTTGGGCAGGCTGGTCTCAAACTCCTGACCTCAAGTGATCCACCTGCCTCAGCCTCCCGAAGTGCTGGGATTACAGGTGTGAGCCACCTCGCCTGGCCTTTAATATTATCACTTTAATATTATCAAAACCATTTAATATATAGCACTTTAATATTATCAAAACCATTCTTCTTAGCTCCTAGGCTGAACAATAACAGGTCATGGGCCAGACTTGGCAGATGGATGGGAGTTTTTTGGCCCCTCTCCAGGTCATATTGTATTGTGCGAGTATCCCACAGTGCATTCCTCCACGTTCTTATTGATGGATATCTAAGTGGTTTCCGATTGTCACTACATGAGGGTGATAATGAACATTATCATGTAAATGTGTGAGTCTCTGTGGAGCCCACACTGGGAAGTAGAAGGGCTGGGCATTGAACAACAGTATCTTTGACTTCAAGATACAACATTAATTTCTCTACAAACTGGCAGCATCAGTTTTCATCCCCAGCAGCAGCTGACGAGTGCTCCTGCTGTCCCACATCCTCACTGGCACTTGCTATTACAGGGCTTTCAAAACAAAATAAACCGCCAGGCACGGTGGCTCACACTTGTAATCCCAGCACTTTGCGAGGCCAAGACAAGAGGGTTCCTTGAGTCGAGGAGTTTGAGACCAGCCTGGGCAACATAGTGAGACCCCTATCTCCACAAAAAATGCAAAAATTAGCCAGATGTGGTGACACAGCTGTGGTCCTAGCTACTCAGGAGGCTGTGGTGGGAGGATCGCTTGAGTCCAGGAGGCTGACACTGCACTGAGCAGTGATTGTCCCACTGTATTCCAGTGTGGGCAACAGAGTGAGACCCTGTCTCAAAATAATAATCATAATATGTTCTTTTTTTTTTTTTTTTTTTTTTTTTTTTTTTTGAGACGGAGTTTCGCTCTTGTTACCCAGGCTGGAGTGCAATGGCGCGATCTCGGCTCACCGCAACCTCCGCCTCCCGGGTTCAAGCAGTTCTCCTGCCCCAGCCTCCCGAGTAGCTGGGACTACAGGCACGTACCACCATGCCCAGCTAATTTTTGTATTTTTAGTAGAGACGGGGTTTCACCACGTTGACCAGGATGGTCTCGATCTCTTGACCTCGTGATCCACCCGCCTCGGCCTCCCAAAGTGCTGGGATTACAGGCTTGAGCCACCGCACCCGGCCTCTTCATAATATGTTCTTATGCGGCAGAAGGAACACATTCACCATCACCCACAAGCCCTTTTATAAGGCACTAATCACATCCATGAGGGCTCAGCTTTATGACTTCATCACTGCTTAAAGGCCCTAAAGTCTCCACTTCTTAACACTATCTTCCTCTCTTTTTTTGTTTTGAGATAAAGTCTCCCTCTACCACCAGGCTGGAGTGCAGTGGCATGATCCCGGCTCACTGCAACGTCCGTTTTCTGGTTTCAAGCAATTCTCCTGCCACAGCCTCCCAAGAGGCTAGGACTACAGACAGGCACCACCACACCCGGGGAATTTTTTTGTATTTTTAGTAGTGACGGGTTTTCACCATGTTGGCCAGGATGGTCTCCATCTCTTGACCTCGTGATCCACCCGCCGTGGCCTCCCAAAGTGCTAGGATTACTTGCACGAGCCACCGCACCCAGCCTCTCCTTGTCATTTCTATGTCCAATTCCCTCATTCCTATTGATGCTAAACCTCTTACTATATTTGCAGATGAGATCATTCAAGTTTTTTTTTTTTTGAGATGGAATCTTGCTCTGCTTCCCAGGCTGGTGTACAGTGGTGCAATCTCGGCTCACTGCAACCTCTGCCTACTGGGTTCAAATGATTCTCATGTCTCAGCCTCCCGAGTACCTGGGATTACAGGCATGTGGCATCACGGCCGGCTAATTTTTGTGTTTTTAATAGAGACGTGGTTTCACCATGTTGGCCAGGCTAGTTTCAAACTCATGACCTCAGTTGATCCCTCCACCTTGGCCTACCAAAGGGCAGGGATCACAGGCATGAACCACCGTGCCTGACCAAGTTACCTTTTTTATGAATTACGTGTTTATATTGTTTGCCCACTTTTCTTTTGGTTGGCTGATGTTTAAAAATATTAGTTTATAAGAATTCCTTGAATATTCTACATGTGTATCCTTTGTTGATTATATGAATTGCAAATACCATCTCCTGATCTATGATTTCTCTTTAAACTTTGTTTGTGGTATGACTGTAATCCCAGCACTTTGGGAGGCTGAAGCAGGAGGATTGCTTCAGCCCAGGACTTCCAGACCAGCCAGGGTGACATAACAATACCCCCCCCATACACACACACACACACACACACACAAAATTAGCTGGTTGGTCCACTGCATGCCTGTAGTCCTGGCTACTCAGGAGGCTAAGGAGGGAAACCACAAATCACTGGAGGGTCAGAATGTGATCAGAGCCACCTCAAAGCCCATCTCCAGAGGACTGTTACTACTTGCTCTGTGTGGATGCTTCCTTAAAAGCTCCATTCTCAGAATTTGTCTTTATTTGATCTGACTCAGAGCTTTCTCTGGGTATACAACCCTTCTACTGAGGGCTTCTGTCCAAAAAGAAGAAAATAATAATGTCAGAAGATAACCATTTCCTATTGTCACTTCCTGAGGTAGTGAGGCCACCTGGGCAGCAAGTGGCTGACCAAAAACTAAGAATGAAAAACTGGAGAATGAGCTTTCTCTCGAGGCTTTTATAAAGCTCAGATATAATCTTGGGAATTTAGAGGGTCGGTTGCCTTTTTTGCAAGACTACAGGCGTGTGTGGGATTGTTGTGCTGTTTTATCTCAAGAACATCTGAGAAGGCCCCATACTTTCACTTCTGATGGCTTAGAAGCTCTAGGTAAGAAAGAATTGAAGGTAAAGTTGTAAACAACCTGTCAGATAATCAGAGCACTGAAGGTGTGCCCCAACACACACACACACAAACACACACATATACACAGATTCCTTCAACAAAGGCTGAGAGATTTACTGAATCAAGGTATTTAAGGAAATGTTCATCCATTCATTATGTGGTGACTAAACTAATCAGGCAGAGACTTCAGTGGCTGGATACACAAAGACACGAAGATTTTATAGATCTCATTGAGGGAAGTCCCTGAATAAACATTAGCAATAACCATTAGTAAAAACAAATTTTGAGAATGAAATCTGATTTCCATTATATTATGCCCGTCACTTCATAGTATGCAACATTTCCAATGTCCAACAAAAAGTTATAAGACATGCAGAGAAACAGAAAATTATGGTCTATCCACAGGGAAATTTGCAGTCAATAGAAAGTGTCCCAGAAAAAGCCTGGAATCAGACTTAATAAACAAAGGCTTCAAATCAGCTACACCTTTCCATAAAACTAAAATAAATATCCATGCCTAAATAACCAAACAGAATTATAAGCAGGACATCTCAATAAGAGATAATATCAACTAATTGATAAATATTATTTTAAGAACATATATTTTGAATATAGTAAGTATAATCACCAGGATAAAATATTTACTAAAACAGCTTAATAGCAGATTTGAAGTGGCAGAAGAAAGAATCAAGCAACTTTAAGATAAGACAATTGAAATTATTCAGTCTATGGAACAGAAAGATAAAACTTCAATATGGATAAAAAAAAAAAAAAGACATAAAATCAAAAAGCCTGGAACTTAAAGTTAAAAAGAAAATCAAAGAAAATTTTTGAAAATCAAACAGACCTAACATATGTCTACAGAACACTGCACTCAACAACACAAGAATATACAATCCTCTCAAGTATATATAAATGTGAATAAACCACAAGTTAGGCCACAAGACAAGTCTCAATAAATTTTGAAGTATTTACTTTATATATAATATGGTCTCCCACCACAAGGGAATGAAATTAGAGAGGTGATGGATGTGTTAATGAGCTTGATTTATGCAATCATTTCACAATGTACATGGATATCAAAATATCACATTGTATATCTTAAATATCTACCTTTTTTTTTTTTTTTTTTTTGAGACTGGTTCTCATCATGTTGCCCAGGCTGGTCTTGAATTCCTGAACTCAAGTGATCCATCTGCCTTGGCCTCCCAAAGTGCTGGGATTACAGGCATGAGCCACCATGCCCAACCCAAATACATACATCTTTTACTTGTCAATTGTACCTTAATAATACTGGGGGCAACAGCCAACAGAAGAAAAAGAATATTTAAGTAAGTATGTATTACATAAATCAAAACTATTGCTTTAAAACCCCCACTCCAAAACTTCCATATCTAGTTGTCTAAAGAAATATCCCTAATATTTGACAAAGTTCTCTGGAAAATAAAAAAGAGGAAAGACTTTCTAACTTTTTGATACCGAAAGAAGACAATATCAGTACCAAAAAGAAAATTACAAACTCATTGCTTTTATGTATACATCAAAATTAGCAAATCAATTAGCTAATAGAATTGACAGTAAAGAAATAATGTGTTATAGTTAAATGTCACTGAGTCTACATATGCAAAATTGTTGTAACATTCAGAAATCAGTTGATTAAATTTATCACATAAACAGGAAAATGGCAAAAAATCACATACTCAAGTGTAGAAAAAACATTTCCTAAAGTTCAATAACCATATAAAATAAAAATGCTTATCAAACTATAACCAAAAGGCAATTTAATTAATTTGATTTTCAAATTGTACAAAAATCATACAGCAAACATCCTACTTAGTGGTAAATTATTGAAAGTTTCTATTCGAGATCAGGAATCATACACGGATGCCTAATACAATGGTTTCTATTCAACACTGTAATAAATGTCTTAGAAAGTGCAGGAAGACATGAAAAACAAGTGAAAGGACTGAGTTAGAAATGAAGAAATAAAACTGTCCCTGGATCCAGATGACACAATTAGATATCTAACAAAAATACAGAAAAAATTATCAGGACCGCTGGAGACAAGTATGCTAAATACAATTGCATTTCTATACACCAGTGGCAAACAAGTGGAAAATACATTTTTGGTGATACTATTTGCAACAGCATTAAAACCTATTGTGTATCTAGGGGAAAAGATCTAGCAATTTATATGTGAAACCTCTACATGGAAAACTACAAGTGCTAATAAAAGAAGTCTGAAATAGGTGAAGGGATATACAATGTTCATTGACTGAAAGTCTCAATGTTGTAAAGATGTTAGGTTCTCCCCAGTCAATCCGTAGATTCTACATGATCACAATCAATCCCAGCTAGATTTTGGGAGCAGACAGTGACAAACTGTTTTCAGGATTTTCATAAGAATGAAAAAGAATCAAAAGAGCCATGCCAATTCTTCTTGCATGACATCACTGTCAGAGGGTTTATAGTATCTGCGATCATAATCTGTTATAAAACTGTAATGATTACAGTGTGGTTGTGGTACAAGATTAGACAATTAACCAACGGAAAAAATGGAGTCCAGAAACAGACTTATGCGTACAACGTCACCCAGTTATTAACAAAGAGGACACTACATTTCACTGGAAAGGAATGGCCTTATCATTACATGTTGCTGAGTCATCTGGATAATCATACTGAAAAAACGTAGTTTAATCTCACATTGTACTCGAAAAACTTGTGAAGGTAGATCTCAGTTACCGTCTTGGATTAAGCAAAGACTGCTTAAATAGAACACAAAAAGGAATTGTTTAAAGGGAAAAAAGGATATGTAAATTACATTAAAATTAAGAATTTCAGTTTATGATATATAGATCCCATTAAGAGAGTGAAAATAAAATATACAGATGGGAAGAAATTATTTATAATATATCATTTCTGACATTATATCTAGAAAATAAAGAGAAATACCACATTACAAATAAGAGAGACAATTCAATTTAAAAATATTCAAACAAATAGAACTGAGTTCAAAACTACGTTGGTCAGTATACACGTAAAAAATGGTGCTATGTGCCATTCGTTGTCAACGTGTTGTATATTAAAACCACAGTACATATTCACCAGAATGGCTGTACTGAAAAGCGAAAAAAAGAAAGCCAAATGCTGACAGGGATTTAGAGCAACTGGGACCCTCATATACTGTTAGTGGGAAAATACATTTGCAAGATCATTTTGGGAAATTATTTGGGATAATTATCTAAAACAAACAAATGAAATGTAGAATCCAGCAATTTTATCTTTAGTTGTATATCCAACATAAATGTATGCCTACATTCAATAAAATATATATGAGAATGCTCATAACAGCACTATTTATAATTGTCCAAAACTTGAAACTAACCAAATGTCCATTAACAACCGAAAAAATGGGTAAATACATTGTGATATATTTACAAAATAAACTACTATACACAGCTATAAGAATTAAGAAACTATAATTGCTTACTCACAATAATGACTCTCACAAACTTAACATTAATCTAAGGAAGCCAAATAAAAAAAGTATATTCTACACAATACAAATTTATTTTAAGGGTAGTTACTGGGCTGCCCTTAATTTTTATAGAGTTATACATTTATGATAATACAGTCTTCTGCATGTTTATTACACATCAGTTACAAGTTTAGTAAACAGGTAAAGTAACCCTGAGGAAATCTCAATGGTCATCACTAATTAGAAGGTAGTGGCACTTTACGTATTTTTTTTTTTTTGAGATGGAGTCTAGCGCTGTCACCTGAGCTGGAGCGCAATGGCACGATCTCATCTCACTGCAAATTTAGCGTCCTGGGTTCAAGCAATTATCCTTCCTCACCCTCCCAAGTAGCTGGGATTACAGGCACCTGCCATCACGCCCGGCTAGTTTTTTCTATTTTTAGTAGAGACGGAGTTTCACTATGTTGACCAGGATGATCTTGAACTCCTGATCTCGTGATCCGCCTGCCTCAGCCTCCCAAAGTGTTGGGATTACAGGCGTGAGCCACCGCACCCGGCCCTATGTATTTTCAATATAATTTTCAACCCTCCCTTTCCTGCCCTTCTCTTATTTTCTCTCTGCTTCCTCTCTGTCTCTCAGTGAAAAATAACCTATTTCTCAACTTTAATTTATGCAAAGAATTCACTGGAAGTTAATTAAACAAAAGTCACATTTCAAGGAGAGGGGCTTCAGGGATAGATGTAAGGTTTTTCTTCTACAAGTCTTTAGATTAACCAGATAGAGGCACACAGAGTTCCCATCAAGAGACTCTGTTTTCGAGCTGGGCGCGGTGGCTCACACCTGTAATCCTAGCACTTTGGGAGGCTGAGGCAGGCGGATCACCTGAGGTCAGGAGTTCAAGACCAGCCTGACCAATATGGTGAAACCCCGTCTTTATAAAAAATAAAAATAAAAAGAGACTCTGTTTTCCTTAAGATATTACTAGACGTAAAGAGACGAAACAAAATTCGCTTGGTTTGAGAATGTTCAGAGCAGCTCATTTAATTTTGCCATAAAAAGAACTCTAAATGTTATTTTTTATGGAAGTCATGCTGTTTAGCATAAAATATAGGTAATATATGAATTTGGCTTTGATAAAAGGTGAAATTTCTACATAACAAGCAAATGTAAAAACAAAAATGTGACGTCAGAAAGCAAACCTAAGTTATTAATTTACTACAATTAATGATTCTGAGACAGCTGGTAACAGTTCTCTGTGATTAATGGCCCACATTCTAGGGAAATACAGGAGACATATAGTCCTGCTTTCAGACTGTTTTACATATTCTATGAAAATTATGCAAAATTTCTTTAGTCAATAGACAGTAAACAGCTCTGCATTTTTTCTTATAATTAGCTCATCTCAGAAAGCGGTGGGGACATAGTGAAGCGTGGGCTCCATCTCGTGGTAACCTAGGTAAATACAAGAAGGGGTCCAGAAACAGGGGTTCTGTCTCTTATGGACGGTCCTGACAGCACCTCTGTAACAGACAAGAAGTCCTGTTCCATCCTGGAGACATGAGTGTCTCTGTTCACCACTTCATCTTTGGGGTGAGTGTGTGTGTGTGTGTGTGTGTGTGTGTGTGTGTTTCTTTCTGTCTTCGCTGGACTATTTTTTTCTCCTGACTTTTAGAAGCACATGTTTTGTGCTTGGAACAGATCTCTATGCAGAAAATTCTTAAATCCAAATATTAACCTTCCCCGTGGACAGTTGTCTCAGGCATAAGTCTCCTTTTGCATTCACCACTTCAATGTCAAATTCCACACTCCAAAGTCAAATGTCAACACAAACCTGCTTTCTCAGCTTCAATATCCTCCTCCTTAAGCATGTTGGTGGCATGCCCACAGGGCATTGCTTTCTTTTATTTTTCCTTCCAATAGGCCCCATCTTACTTCAGAACTTGTCTCTTTTATTACATTGGCATATTAATTCATTTTCTTTGTTCTTGTAACATGTCCCATCTACAATCCCACCCACTAAACAGTTTTTTCTAAAATACTCTTCTTATCAACATATTCTTCTTAACTTTTGATGATTATTTAGCCCCTTTTAAATACTTTCTCTGTGTCAGACACTGTGCTCATTGTTTTAGATTGACTGACTCTAACCTTCACAACTCAGCAAAAAAGAACATGCTTAATTTGAAGGGAAAATATGAGTTCAGAAAAGTAGAGCCAGCTGGACATTCCCATGAGAAATGCATCACAGAGCCAAGGTCAAGGCCCAGGGTGGGCATATTAACAGTCTTGGTTTCTGTTTGACGGCACCAGGGTAACTTCTCCTCCACAAGGCAAATTCACACTTTGTTAACTCTGTATCCAAGGAGTGCCAGGACATAGCTCCTACCTTCCTTCCAGGCCTGAACTTGCACCATTTCAGTGGAAACCATTCGCTTCTCTCTCTCTAATCGATTCACCATTTCTTGATCTTCTACATGCACTCTCATCTCTGTTTCTTTTCACATATTGTGCTTTACCTGGAATGACACTAAAGATATATCACATATGTTGTCTTAGACTCATGCCAGGACCTCAGTGGTGGAGAAGAGAGGACATTTAGATTAAAAGGGCTGAGGAATACAGACCAAGGTGAGGTAGAATGGATTAAAATTGGGTTTTGATTTGCATGCCAGCTGACCCAGGTTTCCAGAATTCTAGATCAATGTCCACACACAAGGAGGTACTCCTTGTTGTCTAGGACAAGGTAAAAGTCAGGCATCTTCAAACAGTAATAATATCAAGGGTCAGATCAGAGAGAGCATCATGGCTTCTGATGGCCTGGTTGGCTCAGTGTAGGATCCAAGGTTTTAGAAAGCAAAGCCACAGCCCTAGGGAGCCATAAATGTTTACACAGGCTGGAGAGCCCTGAGGTGTGCAAGACTGATTGGGTAAATTGACACGGATTTTGGAATCTGAGGCGAGGGTGGTGGGAAGGAGAAAGGAGGCCATTTGTTGCAATAAGTGGAGTGTGCATCCTCCACTCCACTTCTTCCCAGGATCCAGGAACCTGTCAGAGGACAAGTAGAATTCTAAACCCCATCCCTGGCTGGCCTGACCCTGCATATGTATATATTAGCCACTGTTGTTTGGTTCACTGAGTTACCTAGTGCCCGTTTATGAGAAGATCTAGGTAAAGTAGCATCTAATACCATCTCTCCTTCCAGTCCATGTCTTTTATTAATCTTTCAAACCCAAATGAACACAAAATACCAGCGTGGTATGCTTTCTAACATGACATCTCAGAGACTTTTCTGCCAGCTTTACATAGCTAAGGCACGATCAGTGTAGACTGGGTTTTTAGTACTTACACAGGGCCCCCACTGCAGACACTTATATTCCAACTGACACTGTACATTAACTTTATTCATCTCTGTGACCTGAGATTCAAAACCTAAGTATGATGCTGGCCATGCCTTAGAGATCTCACAGACTGATGTGGAGGTCAGACTCAGAAACCCGTAATAATAAAATAAGGTGTGAGCTATGGCAGATCAATGCCCAGGCTGTTACGGGAGACCAAAGAAAATATTTTTGTTTGTAGTGGGGTGGAAATTGTTTCTTCAGAAAAATTTTCCAAATGTTCAAGAATAGAATTACCCAGTCGAAGAGAATCCTCACATTTACTTTCCAGAAGGTTTACAGAAAATGTTGGTAACATTTCTTACCACGGTAGATGCTTCTAGCATTTGACTTTCCTCTCCTTTTTGGGCACATGGATGATCAGAAATTCCTGCCCCTTTGCACTTGGCCAGGGACACATAACTACTTCTAACCACTGGACAGTGATCTGAAGGAGCACTTCCAGGCTGAGGCAGTGTAAGCCCTCACTTAACTTTTAGTCTCTTTACTTCTCTTTTAGGATATATATGGAGATGGGAGATTATGAAGTCACAAAGCAAAGAAGCCTGCTTAGCTGAGTGACCATGTGGAGGACAAAAGACTTGAAGATGACCTTAAGCTACACTAATATTACATGAGCAAGAATCATTCCTGTGTTAATCCACTGAGATTTATTGTTGTGTGCTACCATGGCATAAATTTGCCCTGTCCTGACTAATCCGGGTATTATCCTGAGTAATGTGTAGTTCTCTTAGCTTATAATATCTCTTTGCTATTCATATTCATGTGGTACAGAATAAAGAACATATCCATATACTTTTATCAAAGAAGCATCTAAGGAGCACAATCAGTGTGTTCACTCTGGCCTCCTTCTGAATGAATGACCAGCAGGAAGGTGACACATGATGATTAGCAGAAGCAATGATCATTCTTGAAGAAAGAGATCTTAATAAGCAAAGGGCAGGCAGGTGCACAGTTGTTTTTATGCAGTAAATCCAAAAGGCAGTGGCAGATAGAGGAGGAGCTCAGAGATGAGGGATCAGAAGAAAGACGCCACCTCTGATATCGAAAGGTAGCATCAATGCCACGTAATTGCAATTCATTTCCTTAGAATTTCCACCCAATATTTCCCATCAAATTATCTGGAAATGGGCAGGTGCAGTGGCACATGCCTGAAGTCTCAGCTACTAAGGAGACTGAAGCAGGAGGATCATTTAAGCTTAGGAATTAGAGGGTGTAGTGAGATATAACCACACCTGTGAATAGCCACTGCTATCCAGACTGGGCAACATAGTGAGACTCTGTCTTTAAAAGAAAAATAGTAATTCTCTGAAAATGATAAAAACAAAAATACTGTCAGCAGGTGAATCAACACAAACCAAGTATATTGGCATGCCTATAATATTATCCATTTCCCCAGTTTACCAACTGTTTAAACAGCAGAAAGTCTTTCTTCAAATAAAACATTACACAGAACCAAAATTCTGTGTTTGTACAAACAAAAGCAGAGCTGCTCTGGTTGCAGTAGAGGAAGGAGCCAGACCTCTGTTTGCTCCACTTCCTGTTGCCCTCACTCCTCATATGATCTCTCCAGGCTCTAGAAGAGTCAGTATCACTGCAAACCATGGCACACTTTATCAGACACTCACCATGGAGCTTTCCGCCTTTACCATATGCAGTATGTGCTACTAAAGGATTGTCATTCCACAGTGAAGTTCTTGTAACCTGTTTTTCAGAGTTCCTGGGTTTGTTTCTTATGTGCTTATGAACAGGCATAGTTTTGTTGTTGGGCAGCCTTTGTGATAGATCAAATTTGACTGAAGTGATCCTACGTGATTTCCAGGGCTAGGTGTACACCTTCCTTGTTGCCTTGAGAAACTTGCTCTTGGAACCTAACCACCATGCTATCAGGAGGTCCTGGCCACACGGAGGGGCCTTATATAGGAGTTTGGCTGCCAATGCCATGTTCTGCCAACAGCCAATATCAACTTTATATCTGTGGTGAGGAAGCTTCAAGATGACTCCAGCTATAGCCACCATCCAACGGCAAACACACCTTGAACAAGAACCACCCAGCTGAGCCCAATCAGCTTTTCAGAACCATGATATATAATACTAAAATGATAGATACTGTTTGGATGAGACTTTTATGCAGCAGTAACTTCCATACAATAAAAACATTTACTGAGAATCTGCAATGAGCAAGGCACAGTTTTAGGTATCAGAGATTCAGCAGTGAACAAAGAAAATCTCACAAGGTAAGAATACAGCTATGAAGCTATCACAACTATCAAAGGCACAGATGTATCTAACCCGTCTCAAAGTTTTCTCCCAGCTCTTTTGTTATTATTACTTGTATATGTAATTACAGTGCATGTGTGTCACAACAACACTTAACACAAGCTCTACATTTTTTTTACCAAATTTTAAGTATACAATATAGTATTGATAACTGTAGACCTTGTGCTGTACAGCAGATCTCCAGAACTTATTTATCTTGCATAACTGACACTCCATACCCCTTGACCATTGCCTCCCCGTGTCTTCTCCCCATAGGTCCTAGCAAATACCATTCTACTCCTGGCTTTGGTGAGTTTGGCTTTTTTAAAGTTTTATTTTGTTTTTAATTAACACATAATAATACTATTTATCTGGCACAGTGTAATGTTTTGACACATACATTGTGTTGCCGGGAACGGCACGTCTGCCGGGGAGCTCTTGGCCAGCAAGAGGGTCCCAATACCTGGAAGAGAGAGTGCGCGGAAGAAAAGATAGACAGAGAAGTGGGGTCTGGAGGGCTGAATAGGAAATACCTAAACAGCAATTTTATTTGTGCATAGGGTCCCAATATATACT
>PVKV010030459.1:0-22213 GCA_004027835.1 Alouatta palliata | reverse complement strand
AAAAAAAAAAAAAAAAAGATGGAGGCATCACATTACCTGATTTCCAAACTAATCAGGCCATAGTCACCAAGACAGCATGGTATTGGTATAAAAATAGGCATATAGACCAACGGAACAGAATAAAAATCCAGAAATAAACCCAAATACTTACAGCCAACTGATCTTCAACAAAGCAAACAAAAACAGAAAGTGGGGGAAAGGATGCCCTTTTCAACAAATCGTGCTGGGATAATTGGCTAGCCACATGTAGTAGAACTAAACTAGATCCTACCTTAAACAAGAATCAACTCAAGATGGATTAAGGACTTAAATAGAAAACGTGAAACTACAAAAACTTTGTAAGATAACCTTGAAAAAAACCCTTCTGCAGATTGAGTTAGGGAAGGATTTCATGACCATGAATCCAAAAGCAAATGCAATAACAACAAAGACAAATTGCTGGGACTTAAGTAAACTAAAGAGCTTTTGCACAGCAAAAGGAACAGTCAGCAGAGTAAGCAGACAACTCACAGAGTGGGAGAAAATCTTCACAATCTATACATTTGACAAAGGACTAATATCCAGAATCTACAACGAACTCAAACAAATCAAGAACAACAAAAAATCCCTAAATAATCCCATGAAAAAGTGGGCTAAGGACATGAATAGACAATTCTCAAAAGATGATATACAAATAGCCAGGAAACAAAAAATCCTCAACATCACTAATGATAAAAAAAAATGCAAATCAAAACCACAATGTGATACCACCACAGTCCTGCAAAAATGGCCATAATAAAAAAATCAAAAACATTAGATGTTAGTGGAGATGTGGTGAACACGGAACACATCTACCATGCTGGTAGGAATGTAAACTAGCATGACCACTATAGAAAACAGTGTGGAGATTTCTTACAGAACTAAAAGTAGAACTACCATTTGATCTAGCAATCTCACTACTGGGTATCTCCCTAGAGGAAAAGAAGTTATTCTATGAAAAAGACACTTGCACATGCATGTTTATAGCAGCACAATTCACAATTGCAAAAACATGGGACAAACCCAAATGCCCATCAATCAATGCGTGGATAAAGAAACTGTGGAATATATATACACAATGGAATACTACTCAGCCGTAAAGAGGAATGAGTTAATGGCATTTGCAGTGACCTGGATGAGACTGGAGAATATTATTCTAAGTGAAGTAACTTAGGAATGGAAAACCAAACATCCTATGCTCTCACTCATAGGTGGGAGCTAAGTTATGGGGATCCAAAGGCATAAGAATGTCAGAATGGACTTTGGAGACTCAGGGTGAAAGGGTGGGAAGGAGGTGAGGGATAAAAGACCACAATTCAGGTGCAGTGTATACTGCTTGGATGATGGGTACACCGAAATCTCACAAATCACCACTAAAGAACTTACCCATATAACCAAAAATCACCTGTTCCCCACTAACTTATGGAAAAAAAAATAACTGGGGACACCGTATAATAATGTCATTTCTCATAAAGACAAAAAAAACTCACAAAAAACAAAATATGCTACTTCCCTCCCAATTGTTTCCTAAATCCTTATTGTGCTCATCTTTATTCATAGAATTTATCAATACCTGAAATAATATTATATACTGATTAATTGTTTCTTGTTTGCTTCCCCAACTAGAAAGTAAATTGCATGTGGGTTGGTACTTCGTCTTACTCACTGCTGAATCCAAGCACCTTGCACAGTGACTGGCATACAGTAGTCACTCAATATATACTTACTGAATAAAGGAATGAAAGCCTTGTGGGTGGGATAAGGATTCCGCTCTCTGTTTTGCAGCCCAGAAATACTGATGGAAGGTTTTTGTAAGCAAAGTACATAATGTGATCAGAGTGGTGCTTTTAGAAGCTGAAATTACGGCAGCAAATGTACAGAAGAGATTAAAATAGGAAGAAGTGAGAGATGAAGAGACCAGTTAAGATACTACATGAGAATGGAGAGTAAAGAGAAATGTTTAGGAAGTTCAACAGAAATAAATTTATTGATTGGGGTAAAGGGAAAGACTAAGTCAGCAATGTGAAAATTTCAAGCGGAAAGATGGTTGCACCACAAATAAAAATATCATAATGAAAAAGAAGGTTTTAGAGCAAAGGTGAAGATTTTGGTTTTGCAAATAATGGTTTTTTAAATGTCAGTATGACTACTGCAGAAATGTCTAGCAGGAAACTGAGAATGAGAGCTTAAGTCCTGAGACAGAAATTGGGTTTGGCATGAGATTTGGGTTTTAGAATCAGGTATAGGGTGATTGTTAAAGCTATGTGCATAACTGAGATTATTAAAAGTACACAGAAGGGATCCAGGGACACCTTAAGAAACACAGACATTTAAGGAGTAGAAGGGAAAGGAAAGTCAGAGAAGAATGTCTTTGGATATCATGTTTTTCAAAAGCTTTTCAAAAGTAGGACAATCAGGAAAGGGTTATATAAATGGAAACTCAATAGAGAATGGAGAGTTCCACAAAGGACCAGGTAAGCCCTGATGTCACAGGCTAATAGAAAGCAAGGACAACAGGGACAGGTGCTGTGGCTCATGCCTGTAATCTCAGCACTTTGGGAGGCTGAGGTAGGTGGATTACTTGAGGCCAGGTGTTCAAGACCAGCGTGGCCAACATAGTGAAATTCTGTCACTACTAAAAATACAAAATTAGGTAGGGGTGGTGGCAGGAGCCTGTAATCCCAGCTACTCAGGAGGCTGAGGCAGGAGAATTGATTGAACCCAGGAGGTGGAGCCAAGATCATGCCGTTGCACTCCAGCCTGGACAACAAGAGTGAAACTTTGTCTTGAAAAGAAAAAAAAGAAAAGAAAGGAGGAAGGAAGGAAGGCAGGTAGGCAAGAAGGAAGGAAGTAGAAAGAAAGAAAGAAAAAGAAGGAAAAGAAAGAGAAAGAGAGAGAGGTAGAAAGGGAGGGAGGGGAGGGAAGGGAAGGGAAGGGAAGGGGAGGGAGGGAGGGAGGGAGGGAGGAAGGAAGGAAGGAAGGAAGGAAGGAAGGAAAGTGAGCATTGAGAAAGACACTGAATATGGTGGAGATAGGTGGTCACTGGCTATCACTGAGAAACTGGTTGCTCTGGTCATGCCCCTTACCTGGGGCTTTGAAAGAGGGGGAACAATTCAGAAGCAGAAATAAGAAAGAGGGAGACAAACTCTGATGCCAGACCTTTTGGAAGCATTTAGCTCAGCTGACCATGCCTTCCTGGAAGCACTCCTCAATCTTCACTTGCATGGTTTTCTCTTTATATCCTTGGTGGCTCTTTTTCTGTGGCTCCTCTTATCCTTTCAACCTTTGGACACTGGATTCTAAGGTTTGGTTCTAGATCTTTTTCTTCTTTTAAGAATTTTGTTCTTCTTAGACTTTCTTTTCTATCCCCCCCCCTTTTTTTTCTCTCTTTCCAGGTGGTCTTAAATGTTCTCATAGATTTAAATGCCACTTTTATGCTAAACATGCCAAATTTATACCTCTAGGCCAGGCCACTTTTCTGAGCTCCCAATTCACATATCTGCAGTTGACAGTTTCATTTAGATGTCACACAGTCATTTAAACTTAATGTGTTTAAAACAGAACTCTTATTTCTACCAAATGTATTCCTTCCTGTCTTAACCAAGAGCCACCAGTTTATCCAGCTGCTCATGTCAGAGGCCTCAGAATCATCCTAATTATTCATTCCCTCACTCTCCCCAGTGAATCAGCAAGTCCTGTTGCTTTTATCTCCTTAAAATTTTCCAAATTCCCCACCTTTTCTCTGTCTTTGCTGCCACCATGGCAGACCAGGCTGCTACGGTAGCCTCTTAATTGCTCTCTCTGCTTTTGCTTTCCTCTAGTTCCTTCTTCATACAGCTGCAAGGGGTATCATTTTCTTATTCTATCTAAAAATCCTTAAATGGTTATCTGTTGAATTCAAAATAAATTCTAAGCTACTAAGCCATCTCTGCCTTCCTCTCTAAGATCATCCTGATTTTACCCTTGGTCACTGCACTTTAATGGAAGTGGCCTTTCAGCTCCTCAAACAAGCCAGGATCTTTCTGCCTCAGGGTCTTTGCACAAGCTGTTCCCTCAGCTGGAATTGCTGTTTTCCTCACTCTTCCCAGGTATCCTTTTCATCCTTCAGGTCTTATCCAAAATACTCCCTCACTGGAGAGGCCTTCTCTACCTATCTTCAGTAGGGACTCTGATTACTCTCTATTCAGCTCCTTATTTCTTCATAACACTTTACATCAGTGGTAGTGTGTTATATTTTTCTTTGGGTAGGGATTCTTATTTTCTGAACTAGAAAGCAGAATCTCAACTTACTCTTTATCTCCCTAACATCTAATATAATGCTTGTCACAAAGTAAGAGGAACTCACTAAATATTAAATAAATAAATGAATAATACTTTCAAGAACATTGGCAACAACTGGAGTTAGAAGAAGAGGGCCAGAACTCCCAGGAATCTCTGACTTAAGGGGAGGCTTTCCAGGATGTACTTGTGCATGTTTGCAGAGAGGGTGAGACCGAAGAGGAAAGGGGTGGCAGCGTCATGATGGAGTAAAGTAGCCAAGAAGGAACCGGGGTAAGGGCACAGTTGGAGGGGTTAGTCCAGGCAGTGTGAAAGGACAGCACTTCCATGGTGGGGGTATGATGTGGCCTCAGCGTGAGTTGAGGGAAGGATTAGGAATGCTTATGTCCGTCCTTTCAGTTATAGACAAGGAGAAGGTAGGGTCATGTGTGGGGAGTCAGAGGCTTGGAACAGGCAAAAAGGCTTGGGGCTGTGAAGGTCTGAGAAGGGGTCAAGGACGGGTTAATAAGAGGTTTGCTGGTTGGAAGAGCTCATCCAATGTCAGAGAGAGGGAATTTGTAGTAGAACTTTACAGGAGCCAAATTAATCACATGTCACCAGCAGTATTAATATGGTATTCTCAAAAGAATTACTTGAGAATGCAGAAAAAAATTCCCAGCTCAATTTTATTCTCAATCTTTATATATGTGGGACAGATTTTAGTCTACCCTTTTTCTGAAAAATAGCTTAATCCTTTTACATCGGTTTATTAATAATAGACTGAAGAAAAACTTTCATGGTTTGGTCACTGCAAAAATGTTCCATTTCATGGTTTGCTTTGCTTTTCATTCCTGTAATACATTTGCTTGGCCCAGTGCTCAGGGAGTGGGTTTTAAACGACTGCCTCTAACTCTGAAGAATGGGACATAGCCAAGTGACAATGTGCTGTGTTTCATCCTGAGTAGATAAGAGTGCGTACTTTCTTTCATTCTGAATTTAGGGTTGCCCCTTTCTCTTACAGGGGTGGTGTGGGGGAGAACAGAAGGTTGTGAAATCTGAGAGCAGCACTCTGGAGTTCCTCTGGGGGTGGGCAACGACTCTGCCCACTTTCTCCCTATTCTCTGGTTCAGGCTTCCGGGATGATGACATCTCACTGAGTGCGAGGAACCTGAATAGGCAGCAACTGAACCCCCAGCCTCAAAAACTTCCTCCACTCTAATTTCAGAGGAGCTAGGGATGTTTCCTGGTTGAAAGCATAGGGGCATTTTGTTGCCAGCTTAGGCTTGGGAAGGCTCTGGAAACAGGGTGGCAGTTTTGTCTCCCTCTATGTCAGAGAGGGAGTTGGTGTGGGTTCCCTTTGTTTTTTACCTGGAGAGTGCATTATTTCCCTTCTGTGCATGCAAAGAGGACACCTGGGTTTCTTGATGTGAACAGAAAGGTAGCACCAGACATAAAATTATGAAGTCTTTAAGGTGTGCTTACAATAAAAAGGCATGAATCTTAAGGTATTCACACTGACCCATCTGCTTGATTCTGGCTTTGACATTCTAAGGGAAGGAGCAGCTGCATTTGATAAAACCATCCTTAGATGAGCGCTGCATAGATATTCATTGATTTTTGTGGACTTTCAGGTCAAGCTGCCCTTGAAGTACCAGTGAGTTTCCTTGGAACTGTACAACTACATTATGTTTATTTTCCTAGCACTTGGAAGGCCCTGCTAATGTTTATTAGCTGATCCTTTGTACATGAACTGAGTAGCAGAAGCCCTCTTGGTGCTTATTCTCCCATGCTTGTGCTAAATAATAAACTTCTTTCTGCCTTCCAGAAATGTTGTGAATTTCTTCTTGAACTCCTGACTTCAGGTGATCCGCCTGCCTCGGCCTCCCAAAGTGCTGCGATTATAGGCATGAGCCACCGCGCCCGGCCGTGTTGTGAATTTTTTCACTGGTTGAACCCAATAATGATTAGTTTCGTTTAGGTTCAGGGTCAGAGAAAGGCAGGCCCACACAAGAACCCAAAGGCACCAGTTCTTCAGAATACTTGGGGAGATTCTGGAACACCAGCATGTTTCAGAGAACCTTGAGAGGTTGCATATGTGATCTTTAAGGGGTTGGAGGAAATCACACGTAGACTTCACAATTGAATTGGGTGATGAGGCAGTCAGTTCGTTTTCTAGAAACACTCCTCACAGATCTCCAAGAACCCAGCAGCATCTTGATGGCATGGCATGGCAAGATGACTTATTTGATTGTATCTCATCATCTCTGTATTGCAGATGCTTACAAACTGCATACCTCAGTGACTCCCAGGCAGAAGGGCAGGTGGCTATTATTACTTACAGTAGACAGTTAACACAGTGATGTGGGCAGAATGAAGGTAAAAAGGCAGAGTTAATTTTGGAAAAAATGGATTACTGTTAAAATGAAAAACAAATAAATAACACACTCCTTTACACTGTCTTTAGACTGGAAATCCAACATTAAATAAATAATATAGTTGCTCCTTTGAAGATACTTCCATCACACCCCACCCCCTCTGCTGTGTAATTCTCTGCTAGTCCTACATGTGCATATGGCAGTCGGGTGCAAGGGTTGAGCCCCATGGGTGATGGTGCTGGAATCAAACCCAGTGACTCTGTTCATCTTGGGTGAACCAAGAGGATGCTTCACGACTACATATGGGCTGGGTGGGTGGGGATGACAGGGATTGGGTGGGTTTGGGATGACAGAAAGAACTAAAGTGTGGTCGGTTAATGGGTTCTTTTTGTACTAATATATTTTTGATACTTCCTGAGTCAAAGCATTTAATTCTCTTCTAATATATACAGTGTTAAAAGTGAATCACAACACATCAGACTTTTACTCTGCATAGCAAATGTGCTGCAAGGGAATTAGTAGAACCATAAAGCAGTTGAATCAATGTAAAATAAATGTTCTTATGAGAGAGCCTTGTTATTCTCTGTTGGTGAGATGATTTTCTGATATTATATATTAATGCATGAGAATACACAGAGAAGACTTCTTAATTGAAACTTCTGTGATGGATACTCGGTTGCTTAGTAAGAAATCTGAGTAATGCAGATAATCACAGAGAGACTTATATGTTACATATTTAATTTTAGCCTAAAGCACATAAATGCAATATTCTTGATGAAAAATGTGTTCTGCAATTGGGGTTCTGCCTTATCATTTTGGCATAAATTTCACTCATAATGCATCACTTATTTTCCTTAATTTTAGTGTTTTTTAAAATTAATTTTTTTTAAGCGGCACATGAACTCAACTTTTGTGGGAGCCATCTGAGGACAAAGTCCTAGATATTTAAGATTTTTTTCCCCCACATAGTTGTGTGTTCACCTCTGATTTTAAAGTATTTTTGGTATTTTAGTATATTTAGTATTTTGTATTTATTAAGCTTTTCTAAAGCATTCTATTTTCATAAACCATCCATCTTTCTTTCTGTACCATATGTCATCAGTTTATGCAATAATATAAAATTAAACCATGCCATTATAATTACAAATACAACTGGCATAACAAGGTTTGGGAATGGGATGGGTGCGGTGGCTCACGCCTGTAATCCTAGCACTTTGGGAGGCCGAGGCAGACAGATTGCTTGAACCCAGGAGTTTGAGACCAGCCTGGGCAACATGGTGAGACCTTGTTTCTTCAAAAAATTAGTAAAAAATTAGCCAAGCATGGTGGCACCTGCCTGGGATCTCAGCTGCTCAGGAGGCTGAGGCAGGAGGACTGCTTGAACATGGGAGGTTGAGGCTGCAGCGAGCCATAACTGCACCACTACACTGCAGCCTATGTGACAGAGTGAGACCCTGTATCAAAAAGAAAAAAAAAGAAAAGAAAAAGAAAAGGTCTGGTAATGAACACGCTGACTCTTTGCTAGCATTCAAACAATGTTAAGAACAGAATTCTGTGGATACCAAAGAGCATTTCATGCTCTGCAGGCCTCAGTATGTTTTGTGGGAGTGAGATGTGTTGGTTAATCTGGCCAGTCAGTGAAAGAAACAAGTTCTGAGACCTTCTACTCTATTGTAAAACAAATACAATATTTACATAAGTAGGCAAGTAAACCGAATAGTGTTTTGTGAACTTTGATTTCTACACACATGTGAGTGTGATATTTTGCTTATATATATGTGTGTGCAAGAGATGAGAAGCAAGAGAAAAGGAGAGATGGACCTTTACATCAAAATATTGGACCTAATTACATTTTTTACCTCATTCCAGGGTTTGTAAGAGATATGCTGGTTAACATGCACTGGATAGATCACATTTTTTTTTTTTTTTTTTTTTTTTTTTGAGATGGAGTTTCGCTTTTGTTGCCCAGGCTGGAGTGCAATGGTGTGATCTTGGCTCACCACAACCTCCTCCCCATAGGTTCGAGCAATTCTCCAGCCTCAGCCTCCCGAGTAGCTGGGATTACAGGCATCTGCCACCACACCTGGCTAATTTTGTATTTTTAGTAGAGACAGGGTTTCTCCATGTTGGTCAGGCTGATCTCAAACTCCTTATCTCAGGTGATCTGCTCACCTTGGCCTCCCAAAGTGCTGGGATTATAGGTGTGAGCCACCAAGCCCAGCCCAGATTACATTTTTATTACAAACATCTTCTGTGATTCATACTTGTGACTTTTGAATATGATCTTTATAATATCGTAGGTAAGGTCACGAAGTTTTGAATTTACTTTTTATTTTGAGATGGAGTCTCACTCTGTCACTCACGCTGGAGTGCGATGGTACAGTCTTGGCTCACTGCAACCTCCTCCTCCTGGGTTCAAGTGATTCTCCTGCCTCAGCCTCCCGAGTAGCTGGGATTACAGGCACCTGCCACCATACCCAGCTAATTTTTTGTATTTTTACTAGAGACGGGGTTTCACCATGTTGGTCAGGCTTGTATTGAACTCCTGACCTCATGATCTGCCCGCCTCGGCCTCCCAAAGTGTTGGGATTACTTTGGGAGCCACTATGCCTGGCTGAATTTACTTTTTAAAATTAAAAAATAAATTACAAGTCACAAAAATGTCCATCATCTCCTTCAGGGAAGTTCTAGGCAGAATAGTATTCTCCTTAAGTGAGAAGCTGGCATTTCTTGCCACACTTCATGACCTGACATAGAAGCTGGCAGCTGTCTTTTCAGGCTGCAGGGTAACAAGATGGATGAGGATCTGGGCAGGGATGGCCTGCTTCTCCCTGCTACCTCCCCTAAGCTGGCCTCAGGAATCCCTGGTAGTTTGTGCCATCTCTTCAGCTGGACCATTTACTTGAAGGTGACTTGCAGATAGAAACAGCTTAGATATATTTTTGCCCTCATGTTTCCTATGCTCAGATATAGTCATACAGGTAAAAGAAAATACATTCTGAAAAAATCTGTGGGTTGAAATGTTGGCATAGAGTTGTAATTATGTTAGCAAAGGGAGTGGGGGCACCTTCGTGTGTTTAGCATTCAAGAATTCCTCTTCAGAAAAACTATTGCAAAACAAATGAAAATTCTGGTCCAGGCTTTTTTGTTTTTTCTAATGAGATGGCTGAGGCTATGGTCAGATTATAATTTAGACAGTGAACAATATATGGTTGGTAGACTTCCATGGCACAGCATAATTTCTCCATAAGGGAGTCTTTTTTTTTTTTTTTTTGAGACAGGGTCTCACTCTGTCACCCAGACTGGAGTGCAGTGCTGTGATCTTGGCTCGCAACCTCTGCCTCCCAGGTTCAAGCAATTCTCCTGCCTCAGACTCCCAAGTAGCTGGAACTATAGGTGCATGCCACCATGCCCCAACTAATTTTTGTAGTTTTAGTAGAGATGGGGTTTCACCATGTTGGCCACGTTGGTCTCCAACCCCTGACCTCAAGTGATCCTCCTGCCTCAGCCTCCCAAAGTGCTGAGATTACAGGCATAAGCCACCATGCTCAGCCTATAACGGAGTCTTTTAAGGAAGGGTGAAATTGTGAAGTCAATTTTGAAATTTAGTCACCTTGAACTAGTAGGTCAGAAAGATTTTCCATCTTTAAACATTAGAATCTCCTGTGGTGGTGGCATCATAAAATTTGGGCTTTGCTGTGGCAAGTAGCTCAGGGCATTAGCATTCCATCTTGTTCTTTCAGACTGGTGGTGTAACAACAGTAATGACTACCATTTGCTTAGTGCTTGATAAAGCACATCTACATGTCCTAACCTCATTTTATATAGACAGCAACTTTGTGTTTGGGTGATATTTCAATTTTACAGAGATGTTAATGACTGCTTAATAACATACCTCCATTAAATCATAATGTTAGGGCCAGAACCCAGGTCTCTTGACTCCAATTCTTCTATTTTTTTCAATACAGCCTATGCTCAATGCTTACAGAATAATAATCACTGAGAAAAAGTGTCCAGAGGCATGTGTGAGATGACATTATTGAAGAAATATTCTGTCATCAATGCTACTTTAGATTCCTCATTAGGAAAGAGTTCCCCAAAGAGGCATATGATAATATACTTCACAAATGCATGCCAATAAGGTAGGCATGGAACTTACAGATGCTCATAACAACTTGAATGTTTCAGTAGGTTGAGGCTGGGGTATGTGTGTCTGTTTTTCTTGGTAACTGATAATATTCTTGAATAGTTAGGAGCTAGTGTGTTGATCCTTTAATGGCCAAGTAATGTTTTGATACCATCAGATAATGCATTGGTAGTAAGAAGTAATTACTAACTTTAATATGCCAGCATTAATTCGAAAACATCAGCTTAGATGATGTTGCAGCAACATTGTGTATTGGTAAACCCAATGTAAGGAGAGTTGATTCTCTGAAGGGTCCTGGTACTATCAGGACAAGAGTATCATTGTTTATTCCACAAATTCACACAATTTCTTACTCTTAGATTTTACAGAGGGATGAATCTCAAGGCATATATTTGGGATGTACAACATGTTGAGTGCACAGTATACTACATTTTATACACAGAACCATCTATATGGTTTGCTTCTAGAAAGACTATGAGATTTTCCAGCATGAATTCTTAGACTAACTCTGGCTGACATAAAATTTTTCTACATGCCCGAAATACTCACTTCAAGCACATGGTCTTAGGTGAAGTCTATATTCAGATGCTTACTCAAGAGTAGATTTATACTATCTGCTGCTGTATGCATCTTTTAAAAATAAACCCCATAACACTATCTTCATTATAGTAATAGCAGTAAATAGAAAGAGGACAAACTGGCCTTCAAGGTTATTACCAGAAAAAATTACTCCAGGAAAACTTGACCTTAAGTTACATCAGAATAAATCTAAAGCAAATCAAAAGGAGAAAAATAGTAACAGGAAGGATTTAATAACAAAATAACCCCAGGAAAACCCATTCTTAAATTATTTCAGAATAAATCTGAAACAATCAATGAGAAAAATAACAATAGAAAGTGATAATAAATGGAGCTCCACCCAGCAATGAGAAGAACTCCTTTTCCAGTAGCTCTCAGTGCCTCAGCTACTACAGTTACTTCCCTCTTCCATTATTTGCCATCAATGCAACTTTAGTGGCCACATCAGAACCCAGGGCATCTTTTCATCACAACCTGCAATTCCCAAGCCTTTTCTGTGTTCTGTGGGTCTGCATCAAAGCACTCAGCTCTTTTTTTGTTCTTTTTGTATTAAAGGTGCTTTCATTTAACTTCCACAGCAGCCATGTCTACACCAACAATAGCTATCATAGTTGATTGGCCACTTGCAATGTTCTTGGTACCAGGTCTTTTATATCTATTTCACTTACTCAATGAGCTAGGTATTGCTATTCACTAATATGAAATTGCTTTCGGGGATCAAAACTCTTTGAATTGTTATTAGCTTTGAGCAGCGCTGATCCCACCATGATAACCATCCAAAAGTTGATCTTGGGGACAGACTTCACTATCTTAATGGAAGGAGTTCAATAGTTAGTATTGAAAATTCACTGGGACAGTGTATCTGTAGAAAAAACTATATTTTGATACTTAATGTTGATACTGTGGGCTCTTTTAATATAGGGGATTTCCTTTTTTCATCAAAGTATAACACTTAGAAATACTCCCACTTAGGATGCTGTCCTTTCCCTATTTATTCTGGATACTTCCATAGTTATTAAGATGTCTATTAGGTGCAACATAGGCAATTTTAACTAAGAAATACCCAACCATATTTTTCACTAAGATCTTGATTAATGTATAAATAAAAGGTATAATAGTCCAAATGTATTTTATTTCCGTTAGGAATCTAGTATATGTTCTTCTTAAAATAAATAGAAACAGCGAGTTCTCTTTTGCTTTTTCTGTCTTTTTACGTTTCAGACAATTTCATTAATGAGTCAGTTAATATCAACAAACCTGCTATGAACCAATAAGGCCTTAAAAATTTCTTCAAAGTTTGACATCTTATAAGGTTTTTACTCTCATGTTTAAGACTAGATTTTTAAAAAAATAGAAACATAATTAGGCCATTCAGGAATCTGTTAAGCACGGGTTAAATGTCAGTCAAATTAGCACAACTGAAAGGGAAATCAATGAAAATATGTTTCTTCCCCTGAAAGTCACAGATATGACCTTTGAAAACATGCTGTGTGGGTAATTCTGGCAAAAGGAACAAGCTGGTGACTAACTGAGAGGTATATTAAGAGTTTCCCACACACTGTTTAACACACAACACAGCAATTCTTCTTAGTAATAAGGAGAAAGGGAAGACTAATAAAAAGAAGGATAATGAGCTGCCAGGCTAAACTCACCAACAACTGCATCTCAGTGGGAAAAGGGGCATCTAGGAGCATCAGTAAGTTAAACACATTAGAATTATCCAAGAGAAGCAAAATTAAACTTGAATTCAAACCACTGCTTTGAAGGCTGGGAAGATAAACTGTCTTCCCCTTGCTGGCAAGAAAAGCCTCCTGTTTTCTCAGTTTACAGTTTATCCCATGATGAGTCATAGATTTTCATTTGCTCTCTACATATAAAAAGTATTTTAAGAATGTCAGATGGCTGCTCTCTTTCAAGTTTCCACTCTTCTTTGGAAATGCCCATTGTTGCTTATGAATAGTGGGGAGCAGCCGGAAACCACATTATTAAACCAACAGAATCCTTTGAAACCAATGGCCTAATCTTGTAGACATTTACTCAGACAACTTAAGAAAAAAATTCTCATCTTTAGGTGAATGCATTTCTGATTTTTATTCATTTTATTGCTGCTATGCAATCAACAAATATAAGTGCTGCTTAATACAGCCCTAACAAATTTTCCTTGTCTCTGACAAGTGTTCTGGGTTTTGCTGATGAGCTTTTGATGAGTAGTGGAACAATGCAACAATTGGTAACTTAAATCTGTGCTCCACTGAACAACAACAACAAAAAAACCCACAAAAAACAAAAACAAAAACAAAAACAAATAAAAAGCTTATTGTTTAAATCACAGTTTAAGAAAATCATATATTTTTATTTTGGCAACACTCTAGAACTCAGGAAATACTAAGGGTGGTATAAAAGAGAACTGAAGGGATTTGCACCAAAAATATATGGACATTCTGTAGACAAGCATTTATAATCTACCTCCCAGGCTCAAGCGATCCTCCCACTTGGCTGATTTTTGTATTTATTTTTTTTGTAGAGATGGGGTCTTGCTATGTTGCCCAGGAAACTCCTGAGCCCAAGCAATCCTCCTGCCTTGGCCTCCCAAAGTTCTGGGATTACAGGCATGAGCCACCATCCTTGGTTATAATTATTTTCATATAACTCCGCTTTGGAATATCTTAAAGGAATAAAATAAAAATAAATGTAATTTAAACATTGTATATAGCACTCCTATATCCCATGACATTCTTATTAGGGCACAAGTTCTAATGACTGTTTTATAAATTCTTTACAATGCAGGGAAAATTTTTGCTTCAGTGGAAAACTATGCGTTGTTCAGAGTACACCCTTCCAGGGTTTTGGATTCTGATTTTACGGGGCTCTGCTCTTTTCACGAACTTTTAGCTGTACACCAGCTCTGTAAGTTGTTGATAACTGGTAACAATGAAAAATAATTCTTGCCTATGGACATGTAAATAAATTCTGCCTAGTTGACGTTTAACTGACTTCCCTCCCACACTGTGGAAGGAGCCAGTTTTGCCTCTATTTGCACATTGATTTCAATATTCCTGATCTTTAAATGTTTCTGTTATTTGGCTAGTGCTTTGAACTGGTTTTAACATCTCACTGGTTTCTTCATTATTAATGACTTAAATTTTAAAAATGAGTTAAATAAAATGTTTAGCATGTGTTAACTTTCTATTTATGTGAGAATCATGATTTTACTTTATTTGTTTGGAAAATTATTCTTTAATAACAATATAAACAAAAAGCAGGTTTTGAGAGGAAAGTTTTGAAATTAGATGTCTATAATCTCTGATCTCACAGATGGTTACCAGTCTTCTTTTTCACTGCTATAATTTTATTCAGAGCTTCCATTCATTTTTTAAACCCAGATAAACTTTTGAAGCATGAAAAATCAATGTTAACAATTGATAATGTCAATTTGTGCTCCATAAAGTTAAAACAAATAAACAACCTATCAATGTTTTAATCACCATTCAAAAAATAATATATATATATTTTATACATTTTTATTTTGGCAACAATCTAGCACTCAAGAAATATTAATGATGGTTTATAAGAGACCATAGTTGGCCCAAAAAGATGTGGAAAGCCTTTAGACAATTATAAGTAGTATATATTTTCCACATAACTCTCTTTTGCAAGTTGATAGTTTTACTGAGACCCTCCATAGGAACCATTATATTGTATTAAAAAAACATTTCACAACATCCAATAAATAAAAACATATTTTTATACTTACTGTGCCCCACCAGAGAGCATCTGCATATGTAGAAAACTCTTTATTGGCATCCTTTTCCACCAGATAGACAAGGAAAGATGAAAAAATAAGAACCAAAAATCCTATGTACCAAGCCGTGATTAATTCCTAGATATAAAAGGAATGAAAGATTTCTTAGAGGTGGAAAATCTTTGAAAAAGGAAAAAAGAATTCTATGATGATTCTATCCACTTTACTAATTCTTGGATGTTTACGATGGCTTTTACACAATACATTGCACATCATGTCCCAACATTGTTTTAAACAATTTCTGCAATGGCTAAGTTTGCTTGTGATAGGTTTATTGAATATTACAGCAATCAATGAAAAGGTTTCAAAAATTTTGTTTTTAAACTCAGAAAGCAAATCTTACCTTGCTGTGAGCATAAACCACCGAACCCAGTAATTTCCAAGTGCCTCCCCTTCGGTCCATGCGCACCATGCGGAGGATCTGGAGGAAACGGAGACTTCTGAGTGCAGACGTGGCAAAAATATTACCCTGAGTTTTTGCAGAAACAACTGCTATTGAAGCGATAAGAACAATAGTATCTGAAAGAAACAGGTTGAAACAGCCATAGTTAGCATGATCAGGAATTTTTATTTACCAAAACAATATTTCCGAAAATTTGCTTTGACCTATTTAAGGCACAAATATGCAGATCCTGATCCTCGGCCACACCTAGTGCCACTTGGCCTCTGTGAAGACTTAGGAGTGAAAAGGCAGAGAACAGGACCTACCTATTGCTGTAGTTCTGACCCTTTGGCCATTCTGAGCTTCACCTATGCAATTTTGAACCACATATTATTTAACCTTCAACAGATTAGACAATAGCATTCAAAAAACTCAAGGTTTCACAGAGCCTTAAGACTCTGGGGAAACGTTTCACAATGTCTCTGGTTTCATCCTTTTTCCTGTGGCAAAAGGAGCTCCTGCCTCAGCCCTCAACACTACTACTTCTGGGTGATATGACAGAGGCATCTAAATCTGTCCAGCCATGAAAGTGCTACAAGGTATAATCATGTTTCTAGTTTTCCTGCCAAATAAGTTTGCATATCCCTTATCCCAAAAATTCCCTAGCATGGCACCTGCAACTTTGCATATTGTTCAACAAAGGCCTCAACTAAGCTGAATATTCTTCCTGTACAGAGTATTCCTTAGACATGGTTCGCCAATTATGTGTAAGTTTGCTGCATAATTAAGTAATATTACATTTGTTATAATAGGGTATGTAAATATAAACACTGCATTGCAAGGGAGTGGATAATGTTTGACATATTGACACGATTTAAAAAAATTTTCCTTTTTATAAGCAAAAAAGAGAAAAAGAGCATCTAATGAAAGCATAGAAAGATAAAAGAGAACTGAATCACTCCACAAGTAAGTATCTGAGGGGCGGGAAGTAGGCTTTGAAGTGGTATAAATGAAGTGGGGATGAATGACCTCCTGTGGCAATTTTAATAAAAGTTAGCTTGACTGTAACATCCTCAAATACAATCTCCTTTCTGCTTCAAGTGAGTTGTGTAAGACTGGGCTTCCACACTCCAAAGAGGAGTTCCATTTCAATGGTGTCACATTTGTGATGTTTCTATCATCCTCTGGATTAACTGCCATATGAGTGAGTATTCCTCATTCAGTTCATCCTTCTCCCTGCACTGGGAAGGGTCTGGTTTCTTGGTGTGGACTGAGAAGACCTTCTGAGCCTCTCTGCTCATGCCCCTTGTTGGGTCAATGCTTTGAGAAAGAGAGAGGGGTCAGTTGTTGGCATTGCAAGTTTCAGCTGAAGGACTTTTTCCTCCCTGCCTTCCTCCTTCCCTCCCTCCCTCCTTCCCTCCCTCCCTCCCTCCCTCCTTCCTTCCTTCCATCCATCCATCCATCCATCCATCCATCAATCCATCCTTTGACAGGGTCTCACTCTGTCACCCAGGCTGCAGTGCAGTGGCACAAGTTCCACTCACTGCAACTTCTGTGTCCCCCTTCAGCCTCCTGAGGAGCTGGGACTACAGGCATGTATCAACATGCCTGGCTAATTTTTGTATTTTTTTAAAAAATTAATTCATAATAGTCATTTATATTATTAATCTTCCCAGTTATAGGTCAAGACACAAGAGGTGGAGAGAAGTTAGAACAGCCAAGGAGGCCCCTTGGCTCAGAGCAGAGGAGCCAGGTCAGCACTCTGCTTCCAGGAATCTGTGCTCCAACCCCCACTGAAGGAATTGTGAGGAGAAAAAATGAGATGGGATTTGGGATGGAGCATTCTGTATATAACTATTTAGATCCACTTGGTCCAACTCCACATTCAACTCCTGGATATCCTTGTTAATTTTCTGTCTCATTGATCTGTCTAATATTGACAGTGGAGTATTGAAGTCTCCCACTATTATTGTATGGGAGTTTAAATCTCGTTTTAGGTGGTTAAGAACTTGCTTTATGTATCTGGGTGCTCCTGTGTTGGGGGCATATATATTTAGGATAGTTAGCTCTTCCTGTTGGATTGATCCTTTTACCATTATGTAATGTCCTTCTTTGCCTCTTTTGATCTTTTTTGGTTTGAAGTCCATTTTATCAGAGACTAGGATTACAACCCCTGCTTTTTTTTTGTTTTCCATTTGCTTGGTAAATCTTCCATCCCTTAATTTTGAGTCTATGTGTGTCTTTGTATATGAGATGGGTTTCTTGAATACAGCACACCGATGGGTTCTGACTTTTTATCCAGTTTGCCAGTCTGTGTCTTTTGACTGGGGCATTTAGGCCATTTACATTCAATGTCAATATTGTTATGTGTGATTTTGATCCTGCCATTTTGCTACTGGCTGGTTTTCTTTCTCATTAGTTGACTCATTTTCTTCATTGCATTTTTGGTCTTTGCCAACTGGTTTGCTTTTGCAGTGACTGGTACTTGTTTCTTTCCATGCTTAGTGTTTCTTTCAGGAGCTCTTGTAGGGCAGGTCTAGTGGTGACAAAATCTCTCAATAATTGCTTGTCCATAAAGGATTTTATTTCTCCTTCACTTGTGAAGCTTAGTTTGGGTGGATATGAGATTCTGGGTTGAAAGTTCTTTTCTTTAAGGATGTTGAATATTGGCCCCCACTCTCTTCTGGCTTGTAGGGTTTCTGCCAAGAGATCTGCTGTGAGTCTGACTGGCTTCCCTCTGTGGGTGATGTGACCTTTCTCTCTGGCTGCCCTTAGCATTTTTTCCTTCATTTCGACCCTGATGATTATGTGCCTTGGGGTTGCTCCATCCCAAATCCACAGAATATACATTTTTCTCACCACCACATTGTACTTACTCTAAAATTGACCACATCGTTGGAAACAAATCAATCCTCAGCAAATGCAAAAGAAAAGACATCATAAACAACAGTCTATCAGACCACAGCACAACCAAACTAGAACTCAGGATCAAGAAACACACTCAAATCCGCACAACCACTTGGAAACCGAACAACTTGCTTCTGAATGTTGACTGGATAAATGATGAAAGAAGGCAGAAATAAAGATGTTATATACCCAAATAACTATAAATCATTCTACTATAAAGACACATGCACACGTATGTTCATTGCAACCCTGTGTACAATAGCAAAGACCTGAAACCAACCCAAATGCTCATCAATGATAGACTGGACAAAGAAAATGTGGTGCATACACACCATGGAATACTACACAGCCATAAAAAACAATGAGTTCGGGTCCTTTGCAGGGGCTTGGAAGAATCTGGAAACCATAATTCTCAGCAAACTGACCCAAGAACAGAAAGCCAAGCACTGTATGTTCTCACTCATAGGTGGGTGTTGAACAATGAGAACACGTGGACTCAGGGAGAGGAGCATCACACACAGGGGACAGTTGGGGGCTAGGGGAGAGACAACCAGGGGTGGGGAGAGAGGGGAGGGTGGGGAGGGATAACATGGGGAGAAATGCCAGATATAGTATGCACCAAAAGTAAAATAAATTAAAAAAATATATTATTACCATTTTCATAAAAATAAATACAATTAAACATAAAAAAATTAAAAAAAAAGAAAGGAAGAATGGATTGTTATTACAAGGTACTCACATTTCCTAGGAAATGGTATAGTGTTAATTAAAAGCGGGCTTAGATTAGTTGTAAATGTATCTTGCAAAATGTAGGGCAACAACTGAAATAAGTAAAAAAAAAAAAAAAAAGAAAAGAAAAAGAAAAGAAATGGCATAAATGTGATATTAAGAAGTTTGGAGGAGGATAGCAAAATAACTAAGTAAAAGAGTTGGAAAATGATTGGTTTTGGAAAGTGGGAGTTGGTGAAAGGCTGGGGCCTGTTGCTTTCCATGAGACTAATTTATGAAACTATTTAGTTTTTACATGTACTATATACACGTATAACTTGGAGAAATGTAAAATTAAATAAAAAATAATGAAATAGATACAAGCAATCATATTTATGTTAAAGGACCGAGAAATAGAAATTCCATTTGACCCAGCAATCCCATTACTGGGAATATATCAAAAGGATTATAAATCGTTCTATTATAAGGACACATGCACACGAATGTTCATTGCAGCACTGTTTACAATAGCAAAGACTTGGAACCAACCCAAATGCCCATCGATGATAGACTGGACAAGGAAAACGTGGCACATATACACCATGGAATATTATGCAGCCATAAAAAACAGGGAGGGGAGCATCACACACTGAGGTCTGTTGGGGGGAACTAGGGGAAGGACAGTGTGGGGTGGGGAGTTGGGGAGAGATAACATGGGGAGAAATGCCAGATATAGGTGATGGGCAGGAAGACAGCAAACCACATTGCCATGTGTGTACCTATGCAACAATCCTGCATGTTCTTCACATGTACCCCAAAACCTAAAATGCAATAAAAAAAAAAGAAAGAAAGAAAAAAAAATGAGATGGGAAGCAATCCCCAAACACAGCAGTTTCCATCACATTCATATAATGGCAGGGGATGAGGAGCCCCATAAGACATCTAGGGTGATGAGATATCCAAGGCAGTGGGTTTTGCTAAATGTGAATTTTACATGGGAATACAGATGGACCTAGGAAAAGGTTTAGGAGCTGACTAAAGTTTGGTCAAGTGAAGAATCATTATCACACCTCTCTATCTACCGATCTCTACCTCTGTTCATCTATCATCTATCTAGGATCAACCTACCTCATTAAAGCTACAGAAATTTCAATGATTCCATTTTAAGTAACTATGTGAGGATCACAGAAAAAAAAAAATAACATTCCCTTATTCCTTTCCATTCCTCCCTAATCTCTCTCATCCAACTAATCAACATCTCAAACCTCAAAGACATTTATGTTAACTCCCTGGTATAAAATAAGGCATAAAACGAAATTGCCATGTCTTTTGTTGCCCTAAAGTTCCATCTTTCAGGTATTTCTGAGTGTATTTGTACCATTTTCAAAATACAGTCCAGCAGTGCATAATAACATTGTGGTCAATGATGAACCACACATAAGACACTGGTCCCATTAGATTATAATGGAGCTATCAGCTAGTGACATCGTAGGTGTTATAATGACACAGTGCAATGCATTACTTATATGTTTGTGATGATGTGGCTGTGAACAGACAATTATGTACAGTGCATAATGCTTAATGAAAACAATCAGCTGGGCGTGGTGGCTCACGCCTGTAATTCCAGCACATTGGGAGGCCAAGGAGGGCGGATCACCAGGTCAGGAGATCAAGACCAGCCTGGCTAACATGGTGAAACCTCATCTCTACTAAAAACACAAAACTCAGCTGGGTTTGGTGGCATATGACTGCAATCCCGGAAACTCAGGACACAGAGGCAAGAGAATCCTTGAACCTAGGAGGCAGAGGTTGCAGTGAGCCAAGATTGTATCACTGCACTCCAGCCTGGCAACACAGCAAGACTTTCTTTCCGAAAGAAAAAAAAAAAGATGATGTCAATGTATGTATTTAACATCCTATACTTCTTATTGTTATTTTAGAGTATATGATTACTACTTATTTTTTTTTGTCTTTTTAATTGCATTTTAGGTTTTGGGGTACATGTGAAGAACATGCAAGATTGTTGCATAGGTACACACATGGCAGTGTGATTTGCTGCCCTCCTCCCCATCACCTATATCTGGCATTTCTCTCCATGCTCTCTCTTCCCAACTCCCCACCCCTGGCTGTCCCTCCCCTTTTTCCCCCCGACACCCCAGTGTGTGATGCTCCCCTCCCTGTGTCCATGTGTTCTCATTGTTCAACACCCACCTATGAGTGAGAATATGCAGCGCTTGATTTTCTGTTCTTATGTCAGTTTGCTGAGAATGATGGTTTCTAGGTTCATCCATGTCCCTACAGAGGATACAAACTCATCGTTTTTTTATGGCTGCATAGTATTCCATGGTGTCTATGTGACACATTTTCCCTGTCCAGTCTATCATTGATGGGCATTTGGGTTGGTTCCAGGTCTTTGCTATTGTGAACAGTGCTGCAATGAACATTCGTGTGCATGTGTCCTTATAGTAGAACGATTTATAATCCTTTGGATATATACCTAGTAATGGAATTGCTGGGTCAAATGGAATTTCTATTTCTAGGTCCTTGAGGAATCGCCACACTGTCTTCCACAATGATTGAACTAATTTACACTCCCACCAACAGCGTAAGAGTGTTCCTATTTCTCCACATCTGTTGTCTCCAGATTTTTTAATGATCGCCATTCTAACTGGCGTGAGATGGTATCTCAATGTAGTTTTGATTTGCATTTCTCTAATGACCAGTGATGATGAGCATTTTTTCATATGTTTGTTGGCCTCGTGTATGCCTTCGTTCATATCCTTCGCCCATTTTTGAATGGGCTTGTTTGTTTTTTTCTTGTAAATCTGTTTTAGTTCTTTGTAGATTCTGGATATCAGCCCTTTGTCAGATGGGTAGATTGCGAAAATTTTTTTCCATTCTGTTGGTTGGCAATTCAGATTTTTTAATGATTGCCATTCTAACTGGCGTGAGATGGTATCTCAATGTAGTTTTGATTTGCATTTCTCTAATGACCAGTGATGATGAGCATTTTTTCATATGTTTGTTGGTCTCGTGTA
>PVKV010030458.1:0-22264 GCA_004027835.1 Alouatta palliata | reverse complement strand
CAGCAGTGTGGCCTCAGCACGCGTCCCTGTGGCTGGTTCCCACGTCCTCTCACTTCCTGGCTGGTCCGCAGGGGCTGCTGTTCCTCCCACACGGGGGACCTTCCATTCTCAGCAGCCCGCAGGGGTACAAAAGTGACTCTAACTGTCCACAGTGAGCACCTCCTGCACGCCAGGCCCGTCCCATCATGACCTGTGCACCCTCCACTGCACCGTGTACACATGCATCAATCATGCCATTTACACGTGAGCAGACCAAGGCCATGTCCCCCAAAGGGGAGAGCAAGTCTAAGTCCGAGTCGAAGCCTGGGGAGTCAAGGACAGCTTCTGAAAAGGGAAGGGAGTGGCCAGCTTTCGTTGAGGCAACAAGGCCAACTGGGACATGTCAGTGAGGAAGAGCAAGATAGGAGGAAGGTGCCTGAGGAGGAGGAGGTAGCGGGAGACGCCCATCCTTCTGTTCTGGCCCGGCTGTGTCCCTGCATAGGGGAAGGCGCTCAGAGCTAACTCCTGTGGGAAAGCAGCAGCCCAGAGACGGGCAGACACAGCAAAGGGACCAAGCAAATGCGAGCAGCCCCTGGAGAATGGGCTCAGGAGGCCTCGAGTCCAGCAGTGGAGAAGGTGCAAATGCCAAGGGATGTTTGCTCTGTGCACCCAAAACCCCTCTCACGGGAGCGTCATGTAGGGAAGACAGGCAGGAAAAAGGTCCACACAGGCTGGAGTGCGGGGACAGGGAGGTAAGAAAGACTTGGGATGGCACAACATAGGAATGAGTGAGTGGAGAGACAAATGAGTGAGTGGGGAGAGGGATGAGTGAGTGGGGAGAGGAGTGAGTGAGTGGGAGAGGATTGAGTGACTGGGGAGAGGAGTGAGTGAGTGGGGAGAGGAATGAGTGAGTGGGGAGAGGAATGAGTTAGTGGGAGAGGAATGAATGAATGGGGAGAGGAACGAGTGAGAGAAACGAGTGAGTGGGGAGAGGAGTGAGTGAGTGGGGAGAGGAACGAATGAGTGGGGAGAGGAATGACTCAGCTGCTTCCCTCTCTTCTGTCTGTTCCCAGACCCCAGCCACCGTAATAACCCAGCTCCCTGAGCCCTATTCCTGCCCCTCAGGAAATGCATTCACCCTGAGATCTCAGACCCATGCAGCTGCCAAACTCACCAGGTCCTGGTGTCCCCAAAACCAGTTCAGTTTTGGGGGCTGCGGGAAACACTGGAGCCGGCGACAGTTGTCGTAGAAGGCATAGGTCCAGGCCAGGACGCGGGCCAGCAGCCAGGAGACCCCGACCAGCAGCAGGAGCAGCCATGGCGACGCTGCCAGTGGCCCGAGGCCCAACCAGGACAGGCTCAGCTGTGCCATCCTGCAGGGGTGATGGGATGGAGGGCGAGGTCCTGAGGCCCAGGGAAGAGCCAGGGAAGCTCAGGTGACAGTGGAGAGGGGCAGGGACAGGCAGTGCTGGAGGTAGAGCAGGGAGGCTCTGAGATGGGTAAACAAGAGCTGAGATCTAAAGTCCAGAAACCAGCAGCCAAGTGGCCTCCAGTTACACAGAAAGGGAAAGAGGGAGGCTGATTAGAATCCAGAAAGGCTCTGCCTGAATCACTGGGAGGTTGCCAGGGGTCCGGTTACCAGGAAAGCAGCAGTCTCCCAGGCCAGCAGCCTGGAGCCACCCCAGCCTTGGGCAGTGCCCCTCCCTATCCCAGGCCAGGACCTTCCAGCCCTGCCACTCCCAGCCTGGCACCTTCTATCAGGAGCAGCTTGTCCCACACAACCTCCTCTCCCCGTCTGCTGGGAGGTCTTTGCCCGTGGCCCCTGATGTAGGGAAGGCTGTGGGAGGCTGAGCTGGGCTGCCTGCCAATAGCCCCATAGCCTGGGTGCATATTCCATGCTTGAGTAACTAGCCAAACCTGGCATCAGTGTGTCTTCTGTGCCTGTGTAGCCAGCCAAAACCTGGCATTGGGCCAGCTGGATGCAAAGGAACCAGCTCAGGGGGACACAGCACAGGCTCCAGATCCTCAGGTCTCAGCACCTCACACTGGGCGGGAGGGATCTTGAGGTGCAGTCAAAGGTGACTCTGAGCCCCAAAGTGTACAGCCACCCTGCCCTTCATGACCAGCACATGAACTTGAGAGTTCAGGTGGCAGGTGAGCTGGGCCAGGCCAACCCTTGTCCCAGATCGTCTCCTGAGCTCCCCTCCACGTGTGGGCCAGGAGTTCACCACGCACCGTTTCTCACTGCAGACTTGGAAGATTCAGAGACGGAAGCTTCTGGCCTCTGCCTTCATAGCCTAGCAGGAGTTCAAGTCCTGCCTGCAGGCAACCCAGGGCCTGGGTCAAGACATGATGGACAGGGGCAGAAACAAAATATCTAACTGTGCTGGGGGTGACCCAGACAGATTTTAGAGATAAGGAGCCCCACTGGAGGGGAAAACCTGGAGGCTGGGCTCAGCACAGAACAGAGCCGGGGGTAGGAGGTAAGGCTGAGAGGGGCCATGACTGATGGGGCCAGGGAGGGGAGGGCGGGGCCGGGGACCCTGAGTGGAGTCTTTGTTCTGCCCTGTCCTTGCTCTGACTGTGGGCAGTGAGCCCCTCCTGGACTCAGGCTTCCCATCTGGGAAATGGGATGTCAGATGAGACCTTAGAGGGGGACACAAGAGAGATCGCAGGAGAATGGGACTTAGATGGGGACAGATGAAGGATTTGAGGAGGGAGCCTGAAAAACAGGGAGCGAGGGGAAGGGGCTGGCAGCCAGCACTGTGTCAGTCTCTGCTCTTTGCAAAAGACCATATACAAAGTACTTTCACTGTGTGCTGGGCTCCATGTAAAGCACATGTACCATGTGCCAGGTACTCGGTATACATGTTGTGGACTGTGCGCTCCATGTAAAGTGTGCCCAGTGTGTGCTGGACACTCTACAGAAAATCTTGCTTCTGTGTTCTCGGTCCTCTACGTAAAGTGAAATTTGTGCAGAGTAACTTACGTAAAGTGTACCTACTCTGCGCCTGCTGCTCTACAGTCACACCTACTGTGTGTCAGATGCTCTACACAGAGCCTGTTTACTGTGTGCCTGGTGATCTATGTAAAGTGCACCTACTGTGTGCCAAGTGCTCCACACAAAGCGTGCCTACTGCGGGTGCTGGGTACTCTTCATAAACTGTGACTCCGTGTGTCCAGTACTCTACATGAGGCACCTACTGTGTGCCAGATGCTCTACATAAAGCATTCTTTCCGTGTGTCGAGTGCTCTACATAAACTTACTCTCTGCAAAATTCTTGACATAAAGAATGCCTAATGCATGCAAGACACTCTCCACAAAGCACTCCTACTGTGTGGCAGGGGCTCTAGATAAAGGCATGCCTACTGTGTCCCCTGCTCTAGGTCAAGTGCACCTGCTTGTGTCAGATGCTCACCTGCATCACCATGCCCAAAGCCTTCCCACCAGCCTCCCCTCAGTTCTCTAGGCCAGAGCCGTGGGATTGCTGGAGAGACCCGAGGGACGGCATCCAGAGGAAGGAAGGTGTCCATTGAACACAAGAGCAAACTGAGTCAGGGAGAGCAGGCCTCTAGCCCAAGTTGCAGAGCTCACAGGAAGCCAGGTTTATGAGACCCTGAAGTCCAGACCTTTTTCCTGTGCCATGCTGTTCTGCACCCATTCATTAGAGTCAATGCCAAATTGACACAGGGACATTTACAATGGAGGAATCTCAGGCAACGTGGTGGCCCAGAGGGGAAATATCTGGAGGCCATTGGATCAGCACCTGGCTCCTCCTTTTACACCCAGGGTGCTCCTCCGAACAGATCCAGGGCTCCCCTCCTGGCCCTCCCTGGATCCTGTCCAGAATTTCCCTGTGGGGTGGACTTGGGAGAGGGGGGTCTTGAAGGATGGGGCTCCTAGCAGAGCTGCTGAGCAGAAGGGTGAGTAAGACAGTGCTCCTGACACTAGCTGGGTATTGGAGAGCCCCCAGACCTCCCCCACCCCTCCACTACTGCCAGCTCAATCAGCCAGGAGATTCAGGCAGCTGGCTTTACAGCCTCAGTAGGGTGGGGTGCATCCCCCAGAGTCCGCACCCCCTCTGCAAGGACAGACCTCACCTGCTGGCAGTTCTGTTAAACTCAGGGAGCAAAGCCAGAATTTGATGAACCAGACAGAGTCCTAGGGACACAGAAGAAAGTGTCCCCAGTGGCTAGAGGGGCTCAGCTCACTGCAGACCTCCTGTGTGCCTGGGATGGGCAGGCAGCCTAGAGCAGGAATGGCGGCCACCACCGTTTGCCAACAAGAGTCATGGAACCTGTTTTAAGTCTTTTCAGTATATTAACCACCTTGTTTTTCATTTTACAAATGAAACATTAAGCCTGGAAGATATTTAAGTGACTATTCACAGTCGCGCAGCGGGTGGAGCCAGGCTGGTTACCCAGACCACCCAGCCAGCCTGACATTGTGCCCCCTCGCCACCGGGCTGCCCTTCTTCACGTCTGTAAATGGGCGTTTCAGCAGCACCTGTGTCACATGGTTGTCGCAATACTTAAAACAGACATGCATGTAAAATGCACAAGGCGGGGTCAGGGCTCAGCAAGGGCAACTCACTGTTCCTGCTGTTGCAGCGGTTGCTGTGTAAGCCGGATATGGAGTCTGACCTGGATCCTGCAGTGGGCAGAGGCATGGCCTTGCACTGTCTGGGAGAAGGGCCCTAAAGGTCCAGCCTGTCCTCACCACCTGCTCCCTTCGGCTGTGGATAATGACACAGGGAGCAACCTCACGCTCTCCATGAGGGAGCCTTGGCCTGAATGTAGAAGAGTTTTCGGTGGAGAACAACAGGAAAGCTTAAACTCCTGCCAGGTGTGGAGACAGACTCACAGGTGGATTTTGGGGGAGGACGTCAGCTGTTCTGGGGCTGGGAACTGGACAACCCATGGAGCCCAGCCTCCCATCCAATGAAGAGGTGAGCTCTGCATAGCACAGCTACTGCGTCCCTGACAGTCTGTGCTTGAATGCCCCCCAGCATGGAGAGCTCAGCACACACATACACATACACACACACACAACCACAGACCCTATTCCTTTACAGAATATTAGAAGGTAGATACTCTGTGGCAATGGGCCTCGAACTTAACCAGTCATAAAATCGATGAGGAGGGAGATTGTTTAAAATACATCTTTCCGTGCACACATGTCAAAGGAGGCAAGATCTGATGCTAAGAGAGAGGCACAGAACTGCAGGCATGCCTGCAACATTTTCACAGAAATCAGCCGGAGAGCGCATAAATGCATGTTCTTCTATGTGTCATATTTGCACAAGTAAACTCCAGCATGAATTACTTTTAGGCGTAACATGTACTTGCTTATGTGTGTGTAACTACTTACATGTTTATGTATTTCACTTGTAACATTTGTTCCCTGTGTGTGTACAACCGGTAATTCTTCCAGGTCTCTACTCTGTGGGACCCTGCAAGGTTCCTGGTCCTTGGACTTTGTGCTGCTGGAGTGTAGGGGATGCTCCTGAGCCAGAGCTCTCTGCAGCCTAGGAGGCCAGGGAATCCCAGGGCAGTCACTGTCCCTGATGCTGAAGGAGACGGATCCCCTTCCTTCCCCTCCACCCTCCTCTCACCTCCGCAGCATCCTCTAAACATCTGGACCTGCTGTCAGGATCCAAAGGCAGTATTGTGAAGGCCTTAGGGAGGTAACCACTGACTCCCACACCTCTACACACTTTGGCTGCTTAGAAAAAGTAGGAAAGCCCCTACGGCAAAAATTTCAATATCCCCTCTGGTGTCCAGCATCTGCCAGGGCCAGCCCTACTTCTTGTACCTTCCGTGTATGAAATTTTGACATTTGAACTCACACCTGAGGTTGACCAGAAGCCTCAGACGGCTCTGAGCTTTGCACCTGTGACCCACTGGCATGGCACCGTTTTCACGGGAGTAACTGGGATTTGGCAGCCTGATGGTGCTGATACACTGATTTGGGGGTCACTCCACGTGAACCCACACTGAGTTCAGGGCTGTGGCATACAGACAGGTCAACAACAACTTTGGGTATGGATTTGTGTGAACCTGTGTGTCTGGCTTCGTGTGTTCATTTTCTGGTGTCATCTGTAGTCTGCAGTAACTAATAAGGGAAAGGATAGTTTTTATTGAAGAAGGTACATCCTTTGTAAAATAGAAAAAGTCCACCCCCTGACCCGGTGTGCTGGTATACACCTGTCATCCGAGCATTTTGGGAAGCTAAGGCTGGTGGGTTGCTTGAGCTCTGTGGTTCAACCTGGCTTTCTTCCAGCTGGCTGTTTGTAAGGGGGCACTCGCCATTGAGTCCTGCTCCAAGTTCACCTGTTGAAACACACAAGGTGTCTCCAAGGCTGGGGACAAAAAGGAGGACATGGCCCCCTCTGCACCCCCTGCAATCCCCACAGCAGTCAAGCTACTCCAAGCTTGTAGCTATCCCTTATTTTTCAGCTCTGCCCTGACTGTGGGGTCCTTCATTTGCGAGATGGGAACTGAGGATCTTGAGTCACTCCAATCACCCCAGACCATACCAGGTCAGCCCCACCTCTTTCATCAGTACAATTCCGAGGAAAGTGACCACCAGGCTAGCGTGCAGTGGTGCAATCATGGCTCACTGCAGCCTTGACCTCCGGGCTCAAGCAGTCCTCCCACTTTAGAGTGGGACAGAGTCAGGGTCACCATCAGATGATGAACTCCGGGGATTTAACGTTTGATCCTATTATCCTGGGGAGAAATTAATCCAAAGGAGGTCTGGGAGCAGAGAAGCACCCACCAATGCACAAACCCTCACCTCGGGGTTTTCTGGTTCGCTCTCTGGCCCAGTGCAGGTGAACTTTCTGATGCTGAGTCCTGTCCTGATAAGGGAGAAGATATCTACACTTTCACCTCTCCTCTCCCTGCCTGGACTCTGGATTCTAGGTTAAAGCATGATTAATGCTGAGGATTTACAATGTCTGACACACCTAGCTGAGCCTTCTGCACAGAGATACATTGGGAGTGAAGGCTAGTGGGGTCAAAGGGGAAGCACCATAAGCCCACACTCCAGCCTATTAGAGTGGATTAAAGGTCTACCCTGCCCAACTCTTGTCTCACGTGCTCCCATGGCCTGGGTGGAGGGTTAGGCCCCAGGACTATGAGGTTGTGTGGAGATGTCCAGCCCCATACCAGCCTTCAGACCCATCTGCTTACTCTGCTCTGGGCTGTCCAGATCTACACAAATATTCTCCACTTGACACAACTTTTCACAAATATTCTCCACTAGTTCTTTTTTTTCCATTTTTTGTTTTTCTTTTTCTTCTATTTTTTAAATTTATTTATTGTACTTTAAGTTCTGGGGGACATGTGCAGATGGTGCAGGTTTGTTACATGTGCCATGGTAGTGGTTTGCTGCATCCATCACCCCATCATCTACATTAGGTATTTCTCCTAATGCTATCCCTCCCCAGTCCCCCAATCCCCTGCTGTTCCTCCCCTAGCCCTCCACCCCCCAGGGCCCGGTGTGTGATGTTCCCCTCACTGTGTCCGTGTGTTCTCATTGTTCAACACTCACTTATGCATGAGAACATTCGGTGTTTGGTTTTCTGTTCTTGTGTCAGTTTGCTGAGGATGATGGTTTCCAGCCTCATCCATGTCGCTGCAAAGGACATGAACTCATCCTTTTTTATGACTGCATACTATTCCATTGTGTATATGTGCCGCATTTTCTTTATCCAGTCTATTATTGATGGGCATTTGGGTTGGTTCCAAGTCTTAAAAGAAAACTGCCTCACACATTTCCTTCCTGGCTCAGTGCAGGGAGAACGTTGTCTGGCTAGCTTATCAACGAATAAAATGGTGGGGGAGAGAACTCAGGCAGAGGGGCACAGAAGGGATTGAGCAGCAAGCTTCCTTTCCTAACATGATTTTCTGTCCATGGTCATGGACACTTCCTGGTCTGCTGACAGAACATAGGATTCATGCTAGGGTGCTGGTCAATTTAGCATCCAAAGTCTCACATCTCCCTTCTAGATGGAGCTGTGGCAATTTCAACTGAGGCCGTTGTGCCTGAGAATCTTCTCCTTTAATACTACAGGCAAGGTCATTCCCCAATGCTTTTATTTCCTTTCATTTGCATTTTGAAATTAGGAATTTAATTCAGCAAGAAGAGAGGAGAGAATCACAATTACTGAGTGGTTTCTACTTCCGAACCCTGTAATTAGAATTTTCTTGTGTCATTATTACAGTGCTAGGACTCTCAGAGCTTTAAAACACTTTTTTGAGATTCTAAAGCTAGTAAATGGTTCTGCTGGCATTCGAAATATAATGCCACTGGGTTTAAAATTGCTTTTCTTGGGCCGGACTTGTAGCTCACATCTGTAATCCAGCACCTTGGGAGGTCAAGGTGGGAGGATTAATTGAGCCTGGGAGTTCCAGAATGGCCTGGGCAACAGAGTGGAACTCTGACTCTACAAAAAAATTAAAGAATTAGCTGGGGCCGGGTGTGGTGGCTCACACCTGTAATCCCAGCACTAGGAGACTGAGGCGGGCAGATCACCTGAGCTCAGGAGTTTGAGACCATCCTGGGCAACATGGTGAAACCCCGTCTTTACTAAAATACAAAAAATTAGCAGGGCGTAGTGGTGCATGCCTGTAGTCCCAGCTACTTGGGAGGCTGAGGCACGATAATCACTTGAGCCCAGGAGGCAGAGGTTGCAGTGAGGCGAGATGGCACCACTGCACTCCAGCCAGGGCTACAGAGTGAGACTCGGTCTCAAAAAAAGAAAAAAAGAAAGAAAGAAAGAAAGAAAGGAAGGAAGAAGGAAAGAAAGAAAGAAAGAAAGGAAGAAGGAAAGAAAGAAAGAAAGAAAGAAAGAAAGAAAGAAAGAAAGAAAGAAAGAAAGAAAGAAAGAAAGAAAAGAAAAGAAAAGAAAAGAAAAGAAAAGAAAAGAAAAGAAAGAATTAGCCGGGGGTGGTGGTACATGCTTGTAGTCCCAGCTGCTCAGGAGGCTGAGGTGGGGGGTTCACTTGAGCCCAGGAGTTTCAGTCCCTGACTGTGCTACTGAACTCCAGTCTGGGTGACAGAGTGAGGCCCTGTCTCAAAAAATAATATCAACAATAAAATAAAATTAGTTTTCTTTCCTGTATGCCACTCTGCCTGACTAACCTTAACAAATAATCTCTTTAAACACCTGTACAATTTACCTAACTATAGTTTCCATAATGTCCTTTGATCTTTATACTTACTATGTAAATATTTTACCTGCTTATCATTTAAGTATGTAAACAACTGACATAAGCCTTATGTTTCTCATAATTTTTATCAGCTACATAATATTGGATCATATTTATATACTATCATTCACCTTTGATCTATCCAAAATATATGAGAAAGGAGAAAGAAAGAAAAAAAAAACAGAGAAAGGAGAAAGAAAAGAATAAAGAAATAAAGCGTACTAGACCGTCTGAATAGGCCTATAATTATTGAAAATTGATCTGTTTCCATGTCATAAAAATATTCCTAGGCTGGGTGCGTGGCTCATGCCTATAATCCCAGCACTTTGGGAGGCTAAGGCAGGTGGATCACGTGAAGTCAGGAGTTAGAGACCAGCCTGGCCAATATGGTGAAATCCTGTCTCTACTAAAAATACAAAAATTAGCCAGGCGCAGTGGTGTGCACCTGTAATCCCAGGTTCTCAGGAGGCTGAGGCAGGGAAATCACTTGAACCCAGGAGACAGAGGTTGCAGTGAGCCAAGATTGTGCCACTGCACTCCAGCCTAGGCGACAGAGCAAAACCCTGTCACAAAAAAAAAAAAAAAGAAAAGAAAAGAAAAGAAAATATGACAGACAATCCGAATAGGCCTATAATTATTGAAAAATCTGTTTCCATGTCATAAAAATATTTCTCTCTAGTATTTTGTTCTGGCAGCTTAAATATAATAGGAGAATACTAATTTTAAAAAGAGAAATGAATCAATAATTAATTATCAACCTTCCAGAACAGAAAGCCTCAAGCCCAGATTGGTTCACTGATAAATTCTACCAAACATACAAGAAAGAAATTATGCTAATTTTATACTGTCTCTTTTGGAAGATGGAAGCAGAGAAAATATTTCTCAACTCTTTCTACGAGATCAGCACTACACTAACTGCAATAGCAGGCAAACACATTATCAGAAAATAAAGAAAAAAAAGAAGGGAGGAAAGAAGGAGGTAAGGGACGAATGCAGGAAGGAAGTAAAGAAAGGAAGGAGGGAAGGAGGGAGGAAGAAACGAAGAAAATAGGAGGAAATTATATTGACCAATATTTCTCATGGACACAGCTAGCTCAATAAAATATTAGCAAATTGAATCCAACAGTGTATAAAAATAACTGCACACCACAACCAAACAGTATTTATCCCAGGTATACAAGACTGCTTCAACAATTACAGTTAATGTCAGATCATAATCATATCAACAGGCTAAAGAAAAAATTATCTAATCATAACAATAAATGCAGAGAAAGCATTTGATAAAAAAATTAAACACCCATTCGTGATTTTTTAAATGCTCAGTAAAATAGGATTGGAAGGGAATTCCTCAACTTGATAATATGCAAAAGTGCCCTACAGCTAACGTGATACTTAATGGTGAGAAACTAGCAGCTTTTCTGCTGAGATCAGCAATAAGGCAAGGATATCAACATTGTACTGGAAGTCATAGTTAATGCAATAAGATAAGAGGAAAAAATTTAAAATACACAGATTGTAAAGGAAGAGACAAAACTGGCTTTGTGGCCAGGCATGTGGTGGCTCACGCCTGTAATCCCAGCACTTTGGAAGTCTGAGGCAGGCAGATCACGAGGTCAAGAGATCGAGACCATCATGGCCAACGTGGTGAAACCCCGTCTCTACTAAAAATAGAAAAGTTAGTTGGGCATGGTGGTTCGTGCCTGTAGTCCTAGCTACTCGGGAGGCTAAGGCAGGAGAATCACTTGAACCTGGGAGGTAAAGGTTATAGTGAGCTGAGAAGGTGTCCAGCCTGGTGACAGAGTGAGACTCCGTCTCAAAAAAACAAACAAACAAAAAAACGTGTCTTTGTTTGCGGAAGCCATGATTGTCTATGCAGAAAAGTCAAAAGAATCAACAACAAAAAGTCTCCTGGAATTTACAAGCTTTTATAGAAAGTTTGCAGGATACAAGGTTAATACATAAAAGTCGATCACTTTTCTATATAGCAATGAACAAGTGGAATTTTAAATCAAAACCACAAAACCATTGACATTGGTTTCCTGAAAATTGAATTACAGACATATAAGTCCAACAAAACAGGTACAGACCTGTACGAGGAAAACAACAAAACTCTGATGAAAGAAATAAAACAACGAAATGGATAGAGAGATATTCCCCATTCACGACGAAGAAAACTCAACATTTTCAAGACGTCAGTTCTTCCCCACTTGATCTACAGATTCAAAGCAATCTCAATAAAAATCCTAGACTGTTATTTTATGAGTATCAACAACCTGATCCTACAGTTTCTGTGCAGACGCAAAAGACCCAGAAGAGCCGACACGGTATCGAAAGATTAAAACAAAGTTGGAGGGCTGACAGTATCCAACTTCAAGACTTCCCATAAAGCTACAGTAATCAAGACAATGTCCTATCAGGGAAAGAAAAGACAAACGGGCCAATGGAACAGAACAGAGAGCCCAGAAATAGATCAACACAGGTACAGTCAACAGATGTTTGACAAAGGTTAGAAGGAAACATGATGAAGAAAAATAGTCTTTTCAAAAAAAATTGTGCCAGAACAACTGGACATCCACGTACACACACACACAGAAAAAATCTAGACACAGATCTTACTCCTTTCACAAATGTTTATTCAAAATGGACCATAGGGCCGGAAGAGGTGGCTCACGCCTGAAATCCTAGCACTTTGGGAGACCGAGGCGAATGGATCGCTTGAGCCCAGGAGTTTAAGACCAGCCTGGGCAACCTGGCGAAACCCCGTCTCTACTAAAAATATGAAAAATTAGCCAGGCATGGTGGTGCGTGCCTATGGCACCTGCTACTCAGGAGGCTGAGGTAAAAGGCTCACCTGAGCTCAGGAAGTTGGGCCTGCAGTGAGCGAAGATTGTGCCACTGCACATTCCAGCCTGGGCAATGGGAATGAGACCCTCTCTCAAAATAAATAAATAAATAAATAAAAATAAATATACAAATAAATGTATAAAATAATTTAAAAAATTTAAATGGATCATAGATCTAAATGTAAAACATAAAATTATAAAAACTCTTAGAGCTGCCCGCGGGTGAGTGTTTCCAAGTGGGCCGGACCGGGTCGGTGGGGGCAAGCCTTGGTGTCCCCGCTTGGCTGGACCCCGAGTTCCCTGGGGTTGCTGGGGTTCAGGCTTGGCCGTGGGGCCGGAGCCAGGAGCCGATTGCGGCCTCCTTGAGGCCTAGCAGAGCGACGGTTGGGAGGGAGTCCCATCTGGGGCCCCCTCCTTGGAGGCAAGGCCAGTCCGCTTTGGTCAAAGCACCTGTGCATACCGCATTTTAGGGGAGTTGCTAGTCAAGTACATTCACCAAGACAAACTTAAAGACAGCGACCTCAGGAAGCCCGCGGTCAAGTGTCTCAGATTCATTCTTAAGGAACTGAGAACTTAATCTTCCAAAATGTCAAAAAGACCATCTTATGCCCCACCTCCCACCCCAGCTCCTGCAACACAAATGCCCAGCACAGCAGGGTTTGTGGGATACAATCCATACAGTCATCTCGCCTACAACAACTACAGGCTGGGAGGGAACCCGGGCACCAACAGCCGGGTCACGGCATCCTCTGGTATTACGATTCCAAAACCCCCAAAGCCACCAGATAAGCCGCTGATGCCCTACATGAGGTACAGCAGAAAGGTCTGGGACCAAGTAAAGGCTTCCAACCCTGACCTAAAGTTGTGGGAGATTGGCAAGATTATTGGTGGCATGTGGCGAGATCTCACTGATGAAGAAAAACAAGAATATTTAAACGAATATAAAGCAGAAAAGATAGAGTACAATGAATCTATGAAGGCCTATCATAATTCCCCCGCGTACCTTGCTTACATAAATGCAAAAAGTCGTGCAGAAGCTGCTTTAGAGGAAGAAAGTCGACAGAGACAGTCTCGCATGGAGAAAGGAGAACCGTACATGAGCATTCAGCCTGCTGAAGATTCAGATGATTACGATGATGGCTTTTCAATGAAGCATACAGCCACCGCCCGTTTCCAGAGAAACCACCGCCTCATCAGTGAAATCCTTAGTGAGAGTGTGGTGCTAGACGTTCGGTCAGTTGTCACAACAGCTAGAATGCAGGTCCTCAAACGACAGGTCCAGTCCTTAATGGTTCATCAGCGAAAACTAGAAGCAGAACTTCTTCAGATAGAGGAACGACACCAGGAGAAGAAGAGGAAATTCCTGGAAAGCACAGATTCATTCAACAATGAACTTAAAAGGTTGTGTGGTCTGAAAGTAGAAGTGGATATGGAGAAAATTGCAGCTGAGATTGCACAGGCAGAGGAACAGGCCTGCAAAAGGCAGGAGGAAAGGGAGAAGGAGGCGGCAGAGCAAGCTGAACGCAGTCAGAGCAGCATGGTTCCTGAGGAAGAACAAGCAGCCAACAAAGGCGAGGAGAAGAAGGACGACGAGAACATGCCAATGGAGAGAGAGGAGACACACCTTGAAGAAACGGCAGAGAGCCAACAGAACGGTGAAGAAGGCACGTCTACTCCTGAGGACAAGGAGAGTGGGCAGGAGGGGGTCGACAGGATGGCAGAGGAAGGAACCAGTGATAGCAACACTGGCTCGGAGAGCAACAGTGCAACAGTGGAGGAGCCCCCAACAGACCCCATACCAGAAGACAAGAAAAAAGAATAAATGTTGCCTTGTTTTATGTGTTCTAAATACTTTTTTAAATGAAAAAATGTTTTTTGGTTTTAAAAAAAAAAAAAACTCTTAGAAAATAACATAGAGAATCTAGATGATCTTGGGTTTGGCAATAAATTTTTAGATATGACACCAAAGACATAATTTATAAATGAAAAAGTAATAAGCTAGGCTTCATCCAAGTCAAAAATTTCTGCCCTGAAGCCTGGGTGCAGTGGTTCATGCCTGTAATCCCAGCACTTTGGGAGGCTGAGGTGGGCGGATCAGCTGAGGTCGGGAGTTCAAGACCAGCCTGACCAACACTGAGAAACCCCATCTCTACTAAAAATACAAAATTAGCTGGGCATGGTGGCACATGCCTATAATCCCAGCTACTCGGGAGGCTGAGGCAGGAGAATGTCTTGAACCCAGGAAGCAGAGGTTGCAGTGAGCCAAGATCATGCCATTGCACTCCAGCCTGGGCAACAAGAGCAAAACTCTATCTCAAAAAAAAAGAAAGTCAGGCAGTTGGGCAGGACACTTCTTACAGCCCAAACCCCTGTGGAATGTTTCACTTTGACCAAGGTCTGCAAAATGGCAGGGGGCTTACGACATGGTGCAGTTTGAACTAACAAAATAAATACCAAAACTCTTAAGCGTCTGTTTGGAACACACAGCCACAGGTGCTTCTGTGACCCACATTTTCCCCGATGGGTCCTCCTCACACTGGCTTAATAAACTTGGATGATTTGACACTTTGCCCTGGTCATTCACTGTGGTGGTCAGTGGGGGCCTGCTCATCAAACACGTGGTCAGTGGAATAGTCATTGGGCGCCTTGTCTGTGGTGACCTGGTCAGCCAGAGTCTTCTCAGTGCAGGCCTGTTCAGGGGAAGCCAGGTCAGCAGGGCCTAAGTCAGTGGGGTTTTGCTCAATGAGGGATTGGTCACTGCAGTCTATTCAGTATGAGGCTTATCTGTAAAAACCTAGTCAGTGGGCCGGGGTCGGTGGCTCATGCCTGTAATCCCAGCACTTTGGGAAGCTGAGGCGAGTGGCTCACCTGAGATCAGGAGTTCAAGACCAGCCTGGCCAGCATGGTGAAACCCCATCTCTACTAAAAACTCAAAATTAGCCAGGCATAGTGGCTCATGCCTGTAATTCCAGCTACTCGGGAGGCTGAGGCAGGAGAACCTCTTGAACCTGGGAGGCGGAGGTTGTAGTGAGCTGAGATCCGACCACCGCACTCCACCCTAGGTGACAGAGTGAGATCCATCTCAAAAAAACAAAACAAAACAGAAACCTAGTCAGTGGGGGCATAGGGAGTGGTGTTTGTTCAGTGGTGACCTGGTCTCTGGAGGGTCTGGTCAGCGGGACCTGAAGAGTAGAATTTAGTTAGCAGCGTAGGGGGTTAGCACCTGGTCAGTGGGAACCTCATGATTGTGGGCTACTCAGCTGAGGCCTGGCAGTGTGGCCTGGTCAACGGCCCCGGTCCATGGGATTTGGTTATCTGGGACCTGGTCAATGGGGATGTGTTCTGTGGGGACTACGTCAGCAGAGGCCTGGCCATCAGGGGTGTGGTCAGCCAGTACAGTACCACTGAAGGACTCCCCCCAGCGGGGCCATGGTCAGTGGGGGCCTGGTTGGAAGGGGCATTGTTGGCAGTGACCTTGCCGTTGAGCTCCTGGCCAATTGGGACCAGTCAGCAGGGTTTGGGGTCAATGGGGCCTGGTCAGTGCAGCTACGGTACTGCAGGCCTGATCTGTGGGGGCCTTGTCATGGTGACCTGGTCACTAGCACCCTGGAAGTGTGGACCTGGTCATCAGAAGCCTACTCACTGGGTGTTGGTCAGTGAGGGCGTGGTAATGGTGCTCTGCTCAGTGGGATCCATTCAGTGAGGGTCAGGTCATGGAAGGTCTGGTCAGTGGGGTTTGGTCAGCAGGGGACTGTTTAGTGGGGATCTGACCAGTGAGGCCTGGTCAGCAGGGGCTGGCAGTTCTTAGGGCCTGGTCAGCAGGGGGCTGGCAGCTGGGGCCTGGTCGGTGGGGTCCAGCAGTTGGGGCCTGGTCGACATAAAGAGGGAAATTAAATAATAACAATAGTCATCTGTAATTGCTGCAGAATAAAGTTAGCTCTGTTGTGTTCAATATCAAACCTAACCCCCAGCTCTGCTTGAAATTCACTAACTCCCTATGTAACCTATCTTATCTATTCTCCCCACTTTCTCAGCAGAGTTCCCAGGCATCTCAAGACTCCTGTTTCTCTTGCAGACCAGCTGCAAGGTCACAGGGCAAGATCACACCCAAAGAATGTGCAATGTGTTTCTCCAAATGCTATTTTCAGATGTAACGTACATCACAAGACATATTAAAATGAATGAACTGTTCTTTGTTCTGGCTTCTGGAAACCTGTTAGCTGCTAGGTCATCCTGGATGTATAAAAAGTCAAGCCCTGTCTCTGTTAGGCACTCAGCCTTGGGATGCTGGTCCGCTTAGCCAGCGTCCGCCTCAATAAAATCCTGTTTCAGGCATCGGTCTCTTCCGTCTACAAAATATTCTGCAACAGACAGGGGTCTGCAGCCAGGGCAAGGTCAGCAGGGAACTGATCAGTGAGACCTAGTCAGGTCCTGAGGTTGGGGCGTGAACAGTGAGGGTCCAGTAGTTGGGCCCTGACTGGCCGGCAGGGGTCCCACAGTTGGGGCCTCACTAGTGGGGTCTCGAAGTTGGGGGCTGGTGAGCAGAGGTCTGGCAGTTGCAGTCTTGTTTGTGGGGGTCCAGCAGGTGGGGCCTGGTCAGTGAGTCTCAGATCAGGGTGGCCTGGTCAGTGACGTCTAGATGCTGGGGCCTGGTCGGCAGGGGTCTCCTAGTTGGGGCCTGGTTAGAGGGTGTCCAGCAATTGCGGCCTGGGCAGAGGGGACAGGACAGCGGGGGACTGTTTAGCGGGATGTGGCAGTTGGGGCCTGTTTGGCAGGGATCGGCAGTGGGCGTGGTCAGTGGGTGTCCTGGGAGTTGGGGCTGGTCAGTGAGGTCTGGCAGCTGGGGCCTGATAAGTGGGGGTCTCATAGTTGGAGCCTGGTTGGAGGGGATCCAGCAGTTGGGGGCTGGTCAGTGGGGATCATATCAGTGTGGTCTAGTCAGTGAGGTCTGGCAGTTGGGGCCTGGTGGTCAGCAATCCAGAAGTCGGGGCCTGGTCAGCAGGGTCCAGTAGTTGGGGCCTGGCTGGGGGGATGCGGCAGTTGGGACCTGGTTGCCGGGGATCCAACAGCTGGGGGCCTGGCCAGCGGGGCTCTGGCAGTTGGGGCCTGGTCAGAGGAGATCGGGCAGTTGGGGCCTGTTCAGCTGGGATCTGATTGGTGAGATCCCTTCGGTGGGGTCCATCCGTTGGGGCCTGGTCAGTAGGGGCCTCGTCAGTAACAGCCTTGTCATTGTGGCCTAGTCAGTGGGGTCTGGCGAGCCAGGGCCTCATCTGTGGGACACAGCCAGCAGGACCCGGTCAGTCCATGTCTGTTCAGTGGGATCTGGTCATTGTGGGGGCGGTCGGCAAGGACCTGTTCAGTGGCAGCTTAACCATGGGAGGCCTGGTCAGTGGGCCCTGGCCAGTGCGAGCCTCAGTGATCTCAGGCCAGGGGTTTGTCCTTGAAGCCTCCTTATGTAGGGAGGGGTACATCAGTCACAGCACCCCAGTGGACTTCTGGGGAGAGGAGGTGAGAAGGCACATTGAGTCTGCCTCTGCCATGCAGACCTGGCACTTTACACAGTACCCAAGTTGCCCCTAGGGGGACACCTGCCCTCTGCTCTATACCCCTGCCCCATCTGCCTCCCCAGGACCACCCAGCATGGAGAGGGCAGAGGCTGGGGAGCCCCCATGGGTGCTCTGATGCTGGCCACAGGCCCTGGGGTGACAGTGAAAGGGACCCGGATGCAGGCGTGAGTAGGGCAGCCAGGCCCAGCTGGAGGAGAGACGTGTTCACCCACACACATGCCTGCTCACATGCACAGACAAACTGCACGCATCCATGTTGAGCGTTCAGGGGGCAGAGGACACTGCTGACTCCGGTCCCTGCTGAGCCAGGCAGGGGCCCATTGTGACAGGTGCCTCGTACCCACGCTGTCGCTGTGCCCAGCACCCTCCGCCCGCCTCCGTGTCGTGGAGCAGTTGGAGACACAGCGGTGTCTGTAAGCGGCTCTGCACAGAGGACCCTCTTCTAGGTGAGAGGCACATCTCAGCACTGCTGCCTGGTCAGACTTAGGAGATCACGACCTGCAGTCTTTCCTGCTGCTGGCTTAGGGACAGTCACTACCCGGTGGGCAGCAGCACTCAGTGGGTGCCTGTTCTGTGCTGACCTTGTAGATGGTCATCTCATTCATCCTTACGGCCTCTCCAAGGTGGGGGGGTGCTGCCCCCAAGTGTACCCACTGAACAGGTGAGACGCCCAAAGTCAGAGGGGCGGCAACTAGCCCAGAAACCCAGACGTGACGCTGAGCCGTGCGCTCAGCCCTGCCCTGTGCCAGGCTGAACTCAAGCCTTGACCTCTGCGGCCTCCCTGTCCTGGATTGCACATTTGCACATCTGCCTGTGGTTTCTGACCCCAGTGGGGCTGAGCCTCACCCTGGAAGAGCCCCCAGGATGGAGCCCCTGTGGGTGGGGTGGAGGGTGGTCCTCCATCCAAGTCTGTGCCCTAAGGTGGGTCTCCACAGGAGGAGATCTGGTCAACCCAGACTTCAGGAGCAATCAGTGGGGGTTGCTGTGGGACTCACTGGACACACGGGGTCCCTCGTCTGGGAGTGGGGTGGGGAGCCCTCTCCTTGGGCAGTTGTAGAAAATGAAGGACCCCCAGAGGGCTGGCCAGAGGGTGATGATCGTTCATCCTGTTCGCCGGGTCTGGGGTTCTTCCCCACGTGGCCCTTTCACTGTCTGGTCGTGGGAGGGGTCCCTCTGGGGTTCTCCAGGACCAAGTCCCGAGTTATCTCGTTCTTTCTTGGTGACCCGGGAACACAAGGCCCCTTCCTGTACTGACAGCTCAGAATGGTGGGACCCATGATCCCTCCGCCTGCAACATCTCCATGAGCACAGAGGGCTGCTTTGGCCCAAACCAAGCGCCCTCCTGTTTGGCTGCTGCTATTCTTGACATGGCTTCACTGGCCAAAGGGAGTGGAGGTGGAGTGAAATGAAGCAGTCACGAGGTGTCTTGTTCCCTGTAGGAAACTGGGTGTCTTCGTGGTCCTTGAGCGATCACAGAGGCTGAGCATATGGAGCTCTCTGGTCCCTGATCCCCATCTGCCTCCAGATGCCCAGAATAGTGCATCACGGCCCCTCCCCCTCAGCAGGGGGATGAAGTCCATCCCCTGTGGGCCTGTCTTGGGGCATTTGGGGACAACAAGTCTCTGTGTCATGGTCCCCCCATTCTCAAGTCCTCAGGAAGAAGCCCACCTCTGGTGGGGGGCAGAGACTCCAGAGACCCCAGCAGGCATGGAGTCACTGGGTCCCGCCCCTTTTCTCCCAGGGCAGTGGTGGCGTGGGGCTCACCTGGCCAGCGGAGTCTCAGAGTTCCTGGGAGCGGTCCCAGTGTTCTCTGAAGGGCTCAGGTGCAGTGTAGCCTTTGGGCGACCTTGTCTCACAGGGCGGACGCAGAGGAAGGCGAGGCCACCCTACTCGCACAGGAACGGGGGACATCATTGCCACGTGTGAGCAGTTACAGCGCGGGCTTCTCCCCCCAGGTAAGGCGGCCTCGCCTCTCCCAATGTGCCCTGGTGGGAGGGTCCTGGGCTCCCTTGGGAAGCAGGGAGGGAAGGGGTTAGGCCATGCTTTTGCGCCCCCGCACGCTTCACCTCGACCCCCTCACTCTGGACCCCTCTGGGTCACAGGGACGTTGACGGGGCCCAAGGATGTGGACAGTTTACAAAGTTACCAATTGCCTTGGGAGTCTGCAGTGAGTCCTCTGTCCCCGCTGCCCGCCCACCACCAAACTCACCTCAGGGACGAGTTTTGATTTTAGAAAGGCCTCTCTGATATAAGACACATCTTCCCGGCTTGGGCCAAACCTTTTTTTTTTTTTTTTTGAGACAGAGTCTTGCACTGTCATCCAGGCTGGAGTGCAATGGCGAGATCTCGGCTCACTGCAACCTGTGTCTCCCAGGTTCAAGTGATTCTCCTGCCTCAGCCTCCCCAGTACCTGGGGTTACAGGTGCCTGCCACCACACCTGGTTAATTTTTTGTATTTTTAGTAGCTACAAGGTTTCACTATGTTGGCCTGGCTGGTCCCAAACTCCTGACCTTGTGATCCGCCTGCGGCCCTCCCAAAGTGCTGGGATTACAGGCGTGAGCCACCGCCTCTGGCCGCCAACCTTCTTTCCAGCATAGGAACTCCAGCTGGATACCCTGCAGGTGGTCGGCGGCAGGTCACAGCTGCGAGGCTCATCTAGGGATTTTGGAGAAGCAAGTGGGGGTGGAGAGGCTCTCAGCAGAGCAGTCTTAAAGGCAGCATGAGAGTAGGGGGCAGCCTGAGGGTCTGGCCCTGTCCCCTTGGGCCCTGCCTCAGTTAGACCCACAGGTTGTGGCCACGGGGCAAGGGGGTGCCTGGCCCAGCCTGGGGGCAGTTATCAAGTAGGTCTCTGAAGGCTGAGGGGCCCAGCTGAGCCACCCTACGGGGAGGGGTGTGGGGCAGTGAGGGTAGAGGGGAAGACAAGCAGGGAGTCAGCCAGGGCGTGTCAGGGTGAGGCCAGGAAGGCAGCAGAGCTTGCGACTGCAGGCCACCTGCCTTGGTGCTGACAGGGGGCCTGGGACCTGGGAAGGGGAGCCCAGCCTGGAGCCTGTCCCTCGGGGGCCACAGGAAGGAGAGAGGGAGGAGCCTGGGGGAGGTTAGGTGGGGACGATGGCATGGGAGGTGCCACTTCTGGGACATGCCTGAATGGTGCCGGCCTAGGGTGGAGCTGATGGTCTGGGGTGAACAACACATGGGTGGGGTAGGGGGCAGCAGCTCACCTGGGACCCCTTAGCAGAGGGGCCTCGGTCAGGCCCCAGGGCTCTGCATGGCCCTCTGGAGACCCTGCCTCCCTGCTGGATCTGTTAGCACAAAGACAGAGGGCAGATCAGGAAGGCTGAGTCGGGGCAGGCAGGAGAGTGAGGGGACAGCCAGGGGCCCAGAGTGGTTCAGAGGAGGCCAAGGACCGATGGATGGACAACAGCAGCCCCCAGAGCCAGCTGAGGCTAGAGACGGGGCTGTGGGGCCGTCCCAGCTGCCTGTGGGGCCCTCGCTCACCCTTGCCACCTCTGGCATCTCCCCGGCAGCGCTGGGCAGCCCAGGGAGAGAGCCATCAAGGTGGGCGTGTGGATGAATCCAGGTCCCTCGCTCGAGGGTTCTGATGGATGAGGGTCAAAGAAGGGCCAGGCTGAGCAGAGAGACAGTTTCTGGGCTGGACACGATGGGCAAAGTCAAGAAACCGGCAGGGTCGGCAGCCGGGATGGAGGGAGAGGCAGGCATAGGCGGGAAGGTCTGGTCAGGCAAGGGCCCTTGGGGGCATCAGGTGGGACAGGGCTAGGGTGCACCCTCCATGCCCTGGGCAGGTCCCGGGCCAGACTCCCTGGGCCCCAGCATGGTGATGTGGTCAATCCCTTGGGAACTGCTCTTGGGCCACACCCATCTCATCTCAGGGCTGGATTTTCTCAGCTCCCGCAGAAGGCACTGGCTCAGCCCAGGAGGGGCAGCCCCATTGTATAGCCCAAGCCTCGCCCTCCCCAAGCCCCAGGCATCCCCTGTTGGGTGGGCCCTGTGTTCCTCTTCTCCCAGGCCCCAGCCCCTCCCAGGCACCAGCTGGCAGGGAAGCACCCATCCTCCCTTCCCTGTGGGTCCCCTGGACTGAGACCTGGGCGGGGAGGGGACAGGGCTGGTTTTTCCCTGGGTCCCGCTAGTGAGGGAGGAGGAGGACAGCTCCTGGCCCGGCACAGGTCCTCAGCTCTGCCTGGGTTACCTTATGGTGAGACGAAGCTGCCACCCATCAGTGCCCTGGAGGAAAAGGTAAAAGCCCGACTCTGCTGTGTGAGAGACTATTCCAGGGACGGGGGACTCGGCGGGTGGTCAGCAGCCCTTGGGCCTAGGCAGTGGTGAGTGGGAGTGACAGGCTGTCCCTGGGAGGGGCGGCAGTTCCTGCTGGCCCTGAATCCCAACACTCTGTCCCTGTGGTAGTGTGACCAAACCCCAGACTGAGAACCACAGTCGCTGCCCACTTGTGCCAAGACCCCCCCACTGGAGGCTGGGACCCAACCAACGCCCGGGGTGTCTGTGGCCTGAGGATGGCATGTCCCAAGTCACCAGGCCCGGACACCGGCGCCCGTTGAGTCAGAGGATCTCAGCCCCCCGGGGCCAGCACTTTCCTGGCCCTGGAGCCCAGGACCCAACATTGAAGGGTATCCTGGCAGCTC
>PVKV010030457.1:5698-22354 GCA_004027835.1 Alouatta palliata | reverse complement strand
AGCTAGGGGAGGAGAAGAGGTAGGGAGGCAGGGAGGTAGGGGAGCTGGGAGGTAGGGGAGATAGGGGAGCTGGGGGAGCTGGGAGCTAGGATGTGACTCTCACATGTGTGTGCATCTTTTCTCCTCTAGGAGATTGGGAGGCTCTTGAGGGGAGGAGCCATGATTGTCCCTAGAGTTTGTGTGGGCAGCACACAAAGTTGACATTCAAGTGTTTGCTCAAATGTCACTCCTCTCCTAGAGTCTCTCTGCAACCACAGCATCCAGTCCTTTGCTTGTCATCACTGTTTTATTTTCTTCAGAGCACAAATTACCATCCGACATTGTTTTGTCCATTTATGTGTGTGCTTGTCCTGACCCCCTTAAATGTAAAGCCCACGAGGTTGAGGCTTGTGTCTCTTACTCCCCAAGTCTCCGTCTCCGGTGCTGAGAACAGCACTAAGCACATAGTAGGTTCAAATATTTGTTGGCCAAGTGACTGAACACTGGAAGAAGTGAACAGAAAGATGTGTTATCAGGGCCGCAGGCTCTCTGGAACCTGGAGACCAAGTAGTCTCCATCCAGAAAGTTCATTGGAGGTTAGACGTTGTTCTTTTTCCAATTTTCTTATCAGAATGAGCAGAGCAGGAAATCAAACCCTGTTTCCTGCTTATACCTCAGACCACCATGAAAGACAGACACATCTGCAGGATGCTGCGCACACCCTGGAGAGGAGTCCTAGCTCTTCCCGGCCCCCCCAAAGACTTACTCAGCTTCTCCCAGGAACTCTCTGTCACTGATGCCCGAGGAGCTGGTTAATATCAGAAGCCTTTTTTTTTTTTTTTTCCAGTCTCCTGAATTGGCTCCTGACTTGGTATTACCAAAATCCTGACAAAGTCTGGGAGTTGCATGTCCAGGGAACAGACACAAATTATGTTCTCTCCTGGATGATGACTTTGTTTGAAGAACAAGAAGTAGGATTTTCCTGGTTGGAGATTCTGAGGGCGGTGATGAAGTTAAGCCACTCAGATATCTGATTTGTGTTCCGATTTTGGCAAGTTTTGCAAGGAAAAGGCTCAATACCAGGGCCAATCAATCAGCTGCTGCCAGCTAGACTGGATCTTTGCATTTGATTTGGTGCCAAGGGGCCAGGGAGAACTAAGCCACCCTCTCTGCTTCAAGCTTTGGGTTAGGCCATGGGGCACGACAGACTGCCAGTCCTGTCAACTTTCAGAGCTGGGGAAGGGAAAGTGGAAAAATTAGGGCTTCAGGAGCCAGGCAGCAGATGCAGGAGAGGTTTGGATTTCTTCTCCTGCTAAAGTGCTTCTCTCTCTCTGTGCCTCAGGTCCTAGGGGCTCTGCAGAGGGTCAAGTGGTCTTTTCTTCAGTGGCAGCAGAACCTCACTTTCTGTCCTGTGGTCAGCTCCTCTGACAAGTCCTGTCACATTGCTGACAAACCATGTTCCTCCCCTCACACTCTCTGCTCCTCATTGGGGCCCCATGTGGGATGAAGCTTGCCTGGCTCCTGGTTGTAGCCAAATGGCACATAGGCTCCAAAGAGCCGTAATTGGGTGTGGAATGATGGAAAGATGTTGGCATCAGCAGACCTCATGGAAAGCCATGCTTTAGCACTTCTTTACATGGTGACCTTGAGGAAGTCACTTGACCTCTCTGAACCTCAGTTAATTTGCCCAGGATTGCTTATAGGTTGCTGTGAAAACCTGAACATGGTGATGAAGAAGATGATGATGATAATGGCTCACATTAACTGAGTACTCAACCCCTGCCAGACCCAATTCTAAATTCTTTATGTGTCTTTACTTGTACTTCACTTTGCTTAGGACATCCTTATGTGGGGGTTCCATCATCATGCCATTTTACAGATGTGGCAACTGAGGCACAGATAAGCTAAACAACAGATCCAAGGCCAAAAGCTAGAGCTAAGGATTTATTGAGGTAACATATGTGGAACATGCTTTGTGACATGCTGACTGACTTCCAGTTGTTCCAGCATGCAAGGAGACTTCCAAAGTTTCAGGCTCTGGGTTTGGTTTTGCAAGTCATCAACTTCTGAGCATTATCTGTGCTGGGGTCTACAAGTGCTGGACAGGAAAGGCTTTACAATGGCTTGAGAATGTGAGGGGATGGAGGACAGGGAGTAGGGCTAAATAAGATGGCAGGAGGAGCAGGCGCTGTGGCTCACACCTGTAATCCCAGCACTTTGAGAAGCTGAGGTGGGCAGATTGCTTGAGTTCAGGAGCTCGAGACCAGCCTGGGCAACATGGCGGAAACCTGTCTCTATCAAACCTGTCTCTGGCTAATACAAAAAATTAGCTGGGCGTGGTGGCAAGTGCTTGTGGTCCCAGCTACTTGGGAGGCTGAGGTGGGAGGATTGCCTGAGCCCCGGAGGCAGAGGTTGTCATGAGCCAAGATCGCACCACTGCACTCCAGCTTGGACGACAGAGCCAGATTCCATCTCAACCACAACAACAAAAAGGTAGGAGGAAAACCTCTGAGGAGGTGCAGGATTGCTTGCGGGGTGGAGACACTTCTCCAGCCATTGCTCTGGTTTTCTGAAGGGAGGCTAGCAGGGCCTGGTCCTGGTATTTGACTGCTCACTTCTGAACCAAGTAGTTGGCAGGACTGAGCATCCCGCAGGGACTTTCAGGTCACCTCCTCCAGGGGTAATGGATCCGAGTTCCTTTGTGTTCTTAACATGAAGTTAAGAGGGACCCCTTGAGGAAACTAGAAGGGGAATAAGCAGAGTGACGAGGGGCTGAGTGCAGGGAAGAGAAGCCAGTGGGGACCTGGGCAAGTAGGCAAAGGAAGGATTCGGTTTGATTCCTGCCAAAGAGAAAGGGTGCCTTGAATGAAGTCCAGGAAGCTTCAGATCTGAGGCCCAGTGAGGAGAAGGGACTTGCCCAAGTCCAGGCCGGAGGAGGATCTGTGTATCTGAGTACTTCAGGCTGGCACCCAGATGGCTGGTGCTGGTCACTGGCTTGCCAGGCTGGGAAGCAGAAGATTAGGTTTACCTTGAGTCAGTCCTCTTCCTCCAGGAAGCAGGCAGGCTTCCTCGGCTGCGCCGGACCTGAGTGCAATTCTGATTTATTTCAAGATTTTCCTTGTCTGAATCAGAGATGGTTTTTCTTGGCAAATTACTAATTTTTTAGAAGGCAAAAATGCAGTCTCCTCGTAGTCTGGGTCAGTGTAATCCCCTGTTTGTTTTTCCGGGCTCAGTGTGTTTGAGGCTAGAGCCAGAGCCAGCCAGGGGTGAGGGTCCCGCCCAGCCCAGACAGCTTTATAGCTGGATTTGCAAACTCCAGCAAGGTTCCAGCTCTGAATCTTCCTGATCCTTGGTGTGGTGTGGCTGGGTGCCTTGGGATTTCTCTGTGCCCTACTTTAGAGGTGCTCTCTGGGGGGCCCTTTTCTGCTTCCCGGGACTTTATTTCAGAGTGCAAGTGAAACGAGCCTGCTTCACATGTCAATTTGGGAGAAAGTCTAGATTAACGGAGAATTCTTTGAACTCCATTTTGCCTAATGAATGTCTCCATCAGAGTAGAGTTATTAATACCTTCAAAGCCTGAGTAGTTAAAGCATGCATATATTAAATATAATGCCTCCTCTGCTTATGCATGTTATTTTCTACATTTGTCATAAATTTCCAAGGGTGGGTCAAGCCCCCAGATGTTAGGTGCTGTTGATGCTTGGGATATTGGACCGGGACAGATACCTTTCTGGAGAAGGAATGGCCATCCGGAAGTCTCTGTACACTAGAGTGAAACTCTCTGGAGGGCCCTGATCCCTCAGGAAGGTCTCTTCCAGGAGCTGGGAACCTCCCCAGGTGTGGCAACCTTGCAAGTTGCATAGGAAGAGACCTTCTTGAGGTGGCATCTCGTGTCTTTATAGTGACCGTCCAGCATCTGCCACATCAGAGGTCCCTGGAGACTCTATGCTCACCCATTGTGGAAGGAAGAGGAAGGAGGCACCCTTTTTGCTGAAGGCTATCTCTTCCATTCCCCATCTCCTCCCCCAAGCAATTTCAGTGTGAGGGCTGTGGAATAGTCCTAATACACATAGCTACCATTTATAGAGTATTTATAGTGTGCCAGGCTAAGTGCTTTATATGCAGCATCTCACTATTCCTCATGACCAATCCATGGAATGGGCATTCTTATTTTACAGATGAAGAAGCTGAGGCTCAGAGAGGTTAAGTGATTTGTCTAAGGTCACGCAGCTAGTCAGTGGTAGAGCTGGGATTTGAAATCCTGGTCTGTCTGTTCTAAAGGCCAGACTGTTAACGATTGTGCTACGTTGCCACAGAGGTGCCCGAGAAACCAAGTGCTTTCCAAGACATTGGGGTGTTTGAGAGAGATGTCCTGGAAGCTGTGTGAGAGGGAAGCCTGGGACTCAGGGAAGCCAGAGTATCGAATCTTGGAGGCTTCTTTGGGAAACTGAGCCCCGGAGAAGGAGGGAGAGATAGGATCTCCCTGGGAAAAGTACAACTCACTAAAGAGCTTCTTGGCTTTGGATTAAACACAGGTGGAACTGCTTCTTTTGATGATTGGGAGTTTGGTCAGACTGTGGGGCTTGTTTCTTGGTCGGACATGGAAGGAGGCAGCACCAGAGGCATCAGGCTGACGAAGGAAAAGAGAAGACTTCTTACTTGGAAACCTCTTTCTGGTGTCTGGGCCAACCTGGGATCAGTCTCTTTTCTGGAGATGCAAGTGAGGTCTGGTATAGGACTTGAGAGTTCAGCCCCACATCTGTGGTGATCCTCCCCTAGGGAGGTAGAGACGTGGCTGGAGGAATAGCCCCGACCCCCATATCCACTTCAGAGATGGGCTGTGGAATCCACACGTGCTTCTGCTGCCTGGCTTCTGGATCATTCCTGGTTCTGTTCACACCTCTGCTCTCACCCCTCTCATCCCAGTGACTGTACCCCTGATAGCACCCTTTCTACCTCTGCACCCCTCCAGCAAGTTACTGAGGGACCTCACTGCCCACCACACTGCCCGACCCAGCAGCCTGTGAGCTGCTGGATCACCTCACTTGAGAGATCTGTAGGGGCACTTGCCTTGTGCCAAAAACATTGCTCAGGACAGATGGATGTGCCCTTGGCATGAGGGTGCGCAGAAGCTGAGTCTGTTTTTTTGCAGCATTATGTTTAAATCGCCTGAACCAAACTGTGGCTTTGGGGCAGGCCTGCTTTTCCCCTTAGCAGCTGACTGGGTGCAGACGCACAACACCTAGTCAGTTTCAGCTGCTTTTTCTTGGGTAGGTGACAGCGGCCAGGTCACTGGCCTGGGGTTTCAGGAGTAAGAGGCCTGAGGAAGGGCCCCTGAGTACACAAGATAAAAGGTAAGGAAGTGGGAGTTCCTGGGCCTCAGGGCTTAGGCCTCAGAAAAGCTCTGTCAAGGGAGGACCTTGAGAGACTGGCCAGCTAGTGGCTTCTGAAGCTGGCTCCCCAGGCAAGGAGACTCACCCCTCAAGCCCATTTGCCCCCCAGAGCCTGACGCTGCTCTTGGCCTGGAGCTGGGAATGCAGGGGGTGACCTAGTTCCATTGCATTTACTGAAGTAGGCTGGACCCACAGGTGGTGACAGCCGCTTCCAGAATCTTCCTGTAAACCCTGTCCTGTATTGATTCTTCTTTTCCATCTCCACTGCCACGGTGCAGCCCGGGCTGCTGTCAGCACCTCACGCTTGCATTTGCGCCAGTGCCTCTTAACTGTCCATTTCACATTGATTCTCTTTTCCCTTCATTCCATTCGGCCCGCTGTGGCCAGAACGAGCAGCTGAAAACACCGCTTTTATGGAGTGACTTTCCTACCCAAGCTTCCACCGGTTCTTTCTGGGCCACAGAACCGAGGCCCGGCTGTCTCGAGGGAGCCATCCCACCTCCACACAGACATTCGGCAGACACCAAATGGGTGTCTCCTCTGTCCCTGCGCGCACATGGTCATTTTGTTCAGGGTGCGCTCCCCTGCCTGACGTGCCTTTCCTTGTCTCAGTCATGAGGCCAAATGTTATTTATCCTTCACGGGGCAGCCTGAGTCCCACTCCCTCTGTGCAGTCTTCTCAGCTGCCTCAATGCCTCCTTCTCCAAGACCTTCAGCTCCACTTGCTGGCAGTCCTTTGGACAATTCCATGACAGGCGGCCAGTAGCTCTTCCTTGTTCGTTGGTCTTTTCTCTTCACCCGGAGCATTGGCTTTTGGAGGAAGGAGCCAGATCATGTTGCTTGGGAGCCCAAAGCAGGCCCTGGGTCAGTCCTCCAATGAGTACTCAAGAAATATTTGTTGAATTGATCAACAGGAAATAAGCTTAAATTGCAGCATAAGGGGTTTAGGTTAGATTTAAGGAAGGATTTCTAGAGAGCCATTAGATATTTAGAAAGGACGGCTGAGAGAGACTGTGGCAGTCCCAGGTCTTACAACAATTATGAAACATAAGAGAAGATTCTCCTGAGAAATCAATGTGGGGAAGGAGAGAAAGAAATGGCTACGCTTTAGTGTCCGGTTAAAGGACTACAGATTTTTGTCTGGAATCTGCCTTTCTACTTCTGATTCTTGTGACTGGCTCAGGGGCTTTCTTCACTTTTCCCTCCCGTGACACAGCTTGAGCCAGGCTGTACGTCAAGGCGTGGGATGAGAAGTGGAGCAGGTGTCACGCAGGGAGTGGGGCACCAGCCTCACCAGGGCCAAAACCACGGAGCATCTGCCTGTTCTGGGAGTCCAAAGAGTGGTTTTGCCACCCTGTTCCTGGGAACCCGAACTGTTGCTCAACCCTCCACCAGGTGCGCTCAAAGGAATGGAAACACCCTTCTTCACCACCACCCTTCATGTTTTGCAAAACATAAGTCTACCTGTGGGGTGCTTTGGTTTGCCTGCAGATGTGTGGAGCCACAGGCATGGCCCCTGAACAGGCACCGCTTCCTGAAGGGCTCAGGAGGGAGACAGTGGCTTTATGGTGTTTTACTGTAGAATGCATGACTGTGAGGCGGGAAGACCAGCTGAGTCACAGGTGATGAGCTTCCTCTGCCGCTGGGTGGGGGGGGGGTGGTCTTCCAGGACTTCACTACCACACCGCCCTCAGCCCCACAGGCCTCCTGCTGTCCCTGGGGCTGGGGAGTGTGCTGAGTGAAAGGAGTGGTGGAAGTGCTGAGTGAAAGGAGTGGTGGAAGTGAGGAACAAAGCCACCACAAAGGCATCAGGAGGAATGGGGGCAGTGGGAGCCGGAGGAACCTTTTGGTGCCGTTTGGACTTCAGATGCAGCATTGTTCATACAGGCACAGCCTCTCCTCCTGCTCTCAAAGGCCGGATTAGGCACATTCAGTCTTTGTTCTGATATCGCAGCCGGCCTCTGCTCTATTCATTCAAAGGCGGCTTTGTGGTCCTGAGGACCAACCCTTGTGCTTCGGGAACCCCTGTGCCGGAAGACAGAGAGACGCTGGCAGGGCAGTGCGGATTTTTCCTGGTGACCACTTACAGGAGCTGTGATGGGGTGGGCGGGAGGTGCAGAGCAAAGGCAGCTCTGGCAGGGCTGAAAGTATTTTGGGGATGGTGGCAGCAGTTCTTCTGTGACCTTCTGTAAACCCAAGAGACATTCTGAGCAATTCTGACGTAAGCTGTGCAAGACTACACCAGCTTAGGGCAGCAGTTCTGAAATTTCTTGAAGACATGGAACTCTTCTTACCTCAAATCAGACTGTATTCTTAAGAGGCCAGACCACTGAGAGAGTTGTAATGATGAGTATACGTAGGGTGACACACATTATGCGGTGCAGAGCAAAAGTTTAAACTGATGTGGTTCTCTGAGTTTTACCCGCAGAAAGTGCAGGCGAAAAAGGGTAAAGTTTTACAGAATACATCCTAACAAAATAGTTTTTATCTTACTCTTTTACTTCAACCCAGTGACCCTTCTTGGAAAGGTCTAAATAAAAAGTAGATGTTTAGTGTACTAGTATTTTACTTATTTTCAGAAACAGGATGGCAATTGTAGGCTTGTAATAACGTCGTTCTCCCATTTAAAGTGTTCATTATTTTTTGAAATTCATTATTATTATTTCTGAAAAATGAAAGACATTTTTTTCACTACAGTTAGTAACACTTGTACTGTCTCTGAATTTAAAGCTTGAAATATGTTCCACCCCTTTTTGTCATGGTTCTTTACACAGCTGTGGGTTGAAAATCACTGTAATTAAAATTAGAAAGAAATGAACCCACACAAATATAAAAACTTTTTTTTTTTTTGAGACAGATCTCACTCTGTTGCCCAGGCTGGGGTTCAGTGGTGTGATCTCTGCTCACTGCAACTTCCACCTCCTGGGTTCAAGTGATTCTCATGTCTCAGCCTCCCGAGTAGCTGGGACTGTAGGTGTATGCCACTACGGCTTATTTTTGTATTTTTAGGAGAGACAAGGTGTCACTATGTTGGCCAGGCTGGTCTCAAACTCTTGACCTTAAGTGATCTGCCCGCCTTGGCCTCCCATAGTGCTGGGATTACAGGCATGAGCCACTGCGTCTGGCCAGAAAATTGGCTATTTCACAAAATATCCAAACTTTGACTTTGTTTGCAAACCAATACCTAGAATCCTTGCTAACTTCAGTGAAAATATGTTGAAACTATGGAATGCAGTTTAAAAAACTGATTTAGTCAATAACAGAAGTATTAACGTAGTAACATCTAAGATTTATCAAATGCTTTTTATGTGCAAAACTACTCTTTTATCCTCAGAACACCTTTGATACTGTAACTGCCATATTTTCCTGCCTTAACAGATGAGAAAACCGAGACTTATAGAGGTAAGTATTTTGCCCAAGGTCCAAGGCCCAAGGACTGGATCTGATGTGTGTCTCATTGAAAGTCCATGTTTTTACCCCCTGCCTTCTGCATTTTCTGCCCAGTACAGAAGACCTTCCCAAGCAGCACCCCTTTCTTTGCTATGTCCCATTGAAAGCTCACATATAGTTTCTGTTAAAAGCATCACACCTGATTGACAACTGGGGTATTGTCATTGGCCCAGGACTTGGACATTGAGTTAGTCTGGCATCCATCTCCGCCCACTGAGGCATACATGAGGATAGCCCCTTCTCCCTCATCAGCAATAGAATGACATTGATTCTGAATTTTTGTTCCTCATATTTTCACCCTGCTATGTTAGAGAGCAGCTCTCCAGCACAGAGACAGAGCAATGTCCAATCTAGCCAGGTGGGGCAGGAAGGACGGGGTAGAGCTGAACCACAGGGGAGAAGTATCGTGTCCTAGACAAATTACTGCTGGGATCCAGGTATTATGGCCTGTGAAGGACTCAGCATCTTTGTTTAGTCCTATTCCTCTGCTTTTAAAGGGAATAGATGGGAGAAGGTAAGAATGTGGTGACAGGATCTTAGAAATCTACATTTTCTTTACTCCATTATGCAAAAACATAACAACATTGGACTCAATGTTTTAAATGGCTGAGCCTTTTATGTAGTCCAAGGCTGGGTTGGGGATTTAGCTCCTTTGGATCTTCATACAGTTCCTTGGTCCTTGTTGGCTGTCATTTAATGGAGCCATAGGTCTGGGTTTGAGTTCTGACTGTATGGCCTTGAGCAATTGCTCAACTTTTCTGCGTCTCAGTTTTCCCATCTGGAAAGTGGGATGCAGAAGATTACCTCTTAGGTGGTTTTCAGGATCTATTAAAATAATTTATTTAAAATCCTTAGCCCTGTGCCTGGCACATAGAAGGCATACAATAAATAAGAATCCCCTGGAAACTTATTTCTATTCTACTATGACTCCTTCCTCTCTAATTCCCTCTTGGAATGCTGTAAAATTTCAGCAGTGCAATTGGGTACTTTATAGTCTAGGTTTTAGATAAATGTAGTCTTCTTTCTTGGAACTCTGCACTGAAATATAATTTTTAAGGAAGTTTTCTGGTGAAGACAGAGACCCCAAACAGATTTAGATCTGGCATGAGGAATCTGTTTAAAGTAAAGCAACCTCTACTTTAAGTTTCTCCTTCAGAGATGCTTTTAAATGCATCAGAACTTGGAGAGATGTACTCTATCGAAGTGAAAAGGAGAAAATTTTAAATTGTCTTTTTCTGCTTTCCCTAGAAGAAATAGTTTCTTATACAAGACCAAGCACTCCAGCACAAGTCACCCTCAGTCCTCTTTTCAGAGGCCGATCAGGAGGCAGTCAGCCCTGTACCTTAACCCAGCCTAAGTACTCTGATTAGCTTGAGCTACTTCTGAAGTTGGCCTGTGGCCTCCCGAGCCCCCTCTTCTAGCTAGTTTGCTGGGGTCTCTTTAGAGTTGATATGTTTTTCTGGATCAGGTCAGGAATGAAGTTGCCTTTTAGGGGGTACCTGTGTTGTGAATCAGACCAAGAACAACCTCCTCCAAGGAGCCTGTGACATGTGGGCGGCAGCACAGGGGTGGTTGTGCTTTGCTGTATCCCCACTCTGAAGTCTGCGCCTGGGACCTGACTCTGTAGCTCAAGGGTACCAAGGCCTAGAAGGATGTGAGATAGGAACAGCAGGGATTGCACCCATAAGACCATGAGGGGCAGGAACTACGGTAGTGTGCCTCTCCCTGCAGATTCAGTGCCCGGCACCGTGGCTGACGTTAGAGGGGCATTAGTAAATATTTATGGAATGAATGAATGTGGCAGGTTGTGGAGCTAGTGTATAAAACTACACTAGCAAGTTCTGAATTGTTTTGCAAGAAAATGAATGCCAGGGGAGTTTTGTTCTAAGGGCATCTTTCAGGAATGATGGGAGAGCAGATGTCCCTCCATGTCCCTCCTCTACCTGAAGCTCGAGCTGCATGTCCTGTGAGGTCTTATTTTTGGTCCTATGATTTTCATTTCTCCCCCATTCGCCCAGTTGATATATCCCCACCCTTCATCACCTTCTAGTCTGAGGGCCCATACGGGTTACATGTGTGCCTTAGAGAGGCTGCTGAATGCTGCTGGCAGGCCCTACCACAGCACCACTTCGGCTTGGGAGATTAGAGTTCATCCCAACTGGTGAGATTCAGAGCTGCATCACGGGGAAAGATGAAGACTGCCTGTCCATGTCATCTGAGCTGAAGAGGGAGACTATGTGGTGAGGACGCTGTTGCCTGTGTAGACGCTGCCCAAGAGGGCATCTGGGCCTACTGCTAATGACACTGTGGAGAAAGGACACTGAGTTGTTCTGTGCTGAACTTCTGAGGACCGTAGGTGTGATGCACAGGAGCAGGAAACCCCATCAGACTTCCAGAGATCAAGAAGCCGAGAAGCCATCCTTCCCCCTTCCCCTCCCACTGCGAGTCTGGGCAAGCTTCACCCAGTCCCTGGCCTTGTGTGGGCCATTGGTGGCCGGCGTTGGATGCTTTTGAGGTGACAGCAGAATTTGGAATAGAACTTTGGGTGGAACTTGGCTAAAACCAGGTCTGGGTCAATCTGTTTGGATTCTATGTGTGCCTCACTCTCATCCCTTTGGAACAGGTGTATTGTAGGAAACTTGGAAACTAAAGAAGAGTGCTAAGAAAAAAGCCAAACCCATCTATAACCTCTATTCCTATCGTTCAGACAGCCACTATTAACATTTTGATATAGTTCCTATTTTTTGTCTTTATCTTTTTCTCTCTGGAGTGTAAGATTGCTTATGTGTATACACATATAAGTATGTATCATACGTATGTGTATTTATATATATGTCTGATATTCTGCTTTGGTTTTAGTTAATTTTATATTGTGAGCATTGCCCTGGTCAGTAAAAAGTCTTGAGAACCGCTTTGAAGGCTGGGTGAAAAATCTTTAGTACTGAGTCTTTTGGGTGCTATCCTTGCATCAAAAAGCCTGTGAAATTCCCATTCCTTGAGAGTGTGCAGGCTTTGCTTGGTGTGCCCTGCAGCCTCTGCAGGACTAGATCCACCCACCCCTTGCTCTCTTGTTTCTACAGGACTGCTCAACAGATGGGATCTGCTAAGTGCAGAGGCATGGGTCCTCTCAATCAGTTTGCCTAATCCCTTGTTTGAGGGAAATCTGAACTTAAGGGTTACAAGTGTCTGCACTAACACAAAAAGATCCTCGTAGTCAAATACAGGTTTTTATCCTTAAAAGAAAGATGTTCACCCTGCCCTGGAACTAAATGTGTTAGTACGTGGAAGCACGATTCTTTCTCTCCCTCAGGAGTGGGTTTGCTTTGGTTTTCCACCGATCTTCCGTTCCTGCCTGTAGAATTTGACATGGTTTTATTTTCTTTTTCTTGGCCCAGTTTGGGTCAACTGGATTTCTCTCCTGCTCAGAACAGCCTCACAGTTGTGTCAAGCCAGACGTGAGCCTGGGCCCTGGGCGGTGGTCATCAATCCTTGTCTGAGAGACGCAGTGGGGATTTTCAGCTCGGGATGGTCTCACCGCACCAGCGCCAGCAGCAGTCCCATACGGGCCAAGCTATTTCTTCTCTTCTTTTGTCTGTGACTTTGAAAGCATTTTGTGTGTGTGTTTGGGGGTGTGCACACACGCATGCTCACGTGTGTGCACGTATGTGCTTCTGTGTTTGGTGATCTGAAGCCAGACATCAATCAGTACAGCAGGATCTCAAATGACGGTGCAAATAGCAGTGAAAGGAAGCACACAAGTTAAACACACACAGCCCCAACAGAATTCGATGACATGGCAAGACTGGGATCTCCTCTTCTGTCTGTTTTAGTCTGCACTTGCTCAGCTTCATCCCCAGGGCTTAGTGCTGTAAGGAAGTGGATTTCCTCAAGTGCTGTGGATGAAGTATTTCTTCCTCTGTTATCTCCCTTGTCATTGTAAATCTCTCCACTGTGTAAGTGGAAATGAAGATGGGCCTGCGTGTATGCCATAGGATTTCACCCAAATGAAACAGCCACTAAAATGACATTTTCCTTCATGATAATCCTGTGACACTGAAATATACCAGTTCTCCATTTAGTTATTACAGAGCCATGACATACTCCCCAGGGGCTGGGAGAGCGTAATACTCTGTCTCTTCTTCCTGCTATGCTTAGAATTTGTGTGGAAGTCTTTTATCCGTGGGTGGGCTATGGTGAGGCTGTTTTGGGCCCCTTTGTGTTGATAAGGGGAACAGTAGGTGGTAAAAGCACAATATGCAAGTGGATAAATATTTTCTAAGGTCAGAAAACGAACAGCAGCAACACCGAGAATCCCATGTAGTGGTGTCGTGAGGGCTCATGGCAGCTCTGCAGCAGGATGAGAAAGGAGACCCAGCCAAGAGGAGAGTCTGTCTTGTGGGTTCAGCGGCTCAGGCCTGGAGCGTGGCTTTTGGGCTTCTTACCCCTTAAGATGCTGTTGGGCTGTTGCTGTACTGGAGATGGAGCAGGAAGAATGCTGGGTGGGGCTCACCTGGTCCATTTGGCCCATTGTAGAAGGCACTAGGAGTGTCCATGACTGCTGTGGGTGGCATGACGGTCTCTTACAGGACACTGATGGGGTCTCCATTCACCTCCTTTGGGGAACATATCGTGATATCAAAGGGCCTATGTCTGGTGGTGCAGAGCAGATCCAGAGGGGAGAAAAACAAAGATTTCCAGTGCTATTGTTTTTGCAAGTAACTTAGCTGGCAGCTTTTTCCTTCCACATTCTTGGCCCTAGACTCTTGAGCAAGAGCTACCGATTGTGCCCCCCAAACAATGACTTCCTAAAGGCTTTTCTGAGTATGAGAGTGTGTGCACACATGTCCCTGTGTCCATCTGATGGACACACACATGCCTCAGCTCATGAACAGGTTCAGCTGATCAGCCCTTTTATTTAAAGCACTATCCAACTCCCACCCCTTTCAAACTCTCCACCCGACTCTGGGCCAAGTTAGCTTCATTTCAACCACATTGTGAGTTACTGAGTGTGTTAGTCTGTTCTCACACTACTAATAAACACATATGCAAAACTGGGTGGAAAGATTTCATAGACTCACCGTTTAGCAGGGCCAGGAGGCCTTATAATCGTGGTGGAAGGCAAAGGAAGAAAAGAGTTACATCTTACATGGCAGCAGGCAGGAGAGCTTGTGCAGGGGAACTGCCCTTTGTAAAACCATCAGCTCTGGAGAGACTTACTCACCATCATGAGAACAGCATGGGAAACCCCCCCCCATGATTCAATTACTTCCCAGCGGGTCCCTCTTACCACATGTGGGGATTATGGGAGCTACAATTCAAGATGAGATTTGGGTGGGGAAATAGCCAAACCATATCACTGAGGCATTTTGTCTCACAGCCAGTTCCAGTGTCACCTTTATGGAAAATCAATCTCTGGATCCATCACTGGCCTTTGCAAGTTCTTCCTAAGTCTGGGGCTGCCTGTTGGAATCTCAGAGTCTACTAAAGCGACCCACTCTCCCCTTAGCATCTATTCTTATAACTGGTATTTCCAGGTCTCTTCTGTCTGTGGTTACACCATGGTGCCACATTCACGTTCGCTCCCAAATTACAGTGACTCTAAGACCCTCATCTGCTCAAACGGTAACTCTGCTTAGTCCCTACTTTGTAGTGCCAACTTCTACAAAAAAGTTGTAATTTCCCCTTTCCCCAAAGGATGCTCATTGCTGGCTGTGCTCATGGTGAGAGCCAGGTCCAGGGGAGTGGGACTATCTTCCACTGCTGCCAAAGCTGCTGGTTCAGGTGCCAGAGCAGGGATGGGCTTCATGCAGAGGTGGGGAGAAGGACCTGCCCCGTTTCTCTTTCTCTCTGTCATCTAGCTCTGCGAGTTCCCAGAATCTCTCAAGTGGAGCTTGAATCTTTTAAAGGCCCCTTTCAACTTCTGCATCTCCCACTTTGCCCAAAATCTCCCCAAGACTCTTGCAAAAACAATTCTGTCTGTTTGGGGGATCTTGTCTTTCCAACCAGAAGGGTTCTGTTGCTGCCCAGCACCCAGTTGTATTGAGATCAACCCCAGCCATCTTCCCCACTCCCCCCCCAAACTTCTCCCTCAGTCCCCCAGTGGTAAAACACATCTCACATATCACTGGGTGCAAAATGCTAGCAGTGATGATGAGCAGAGAATGGTGGCCCAGGGTCAGGTGGCACAGGAGTGTCTGGGCCTCCCTGCCATAAGCCAGCAGGCTCAGTGACATGCTATATATTTGTGTTCTTAGTATTTCTCAGTGAAAACTTAGAGCATGTTGCTGGTCACAGCTCATGGGAGCTTCCAGGATAACCTTGTAAGGAGCTACTAGCCTTGGCTGAATAAATTGTTTCTGCCAGGTGGAGAGATGGTGCTGATTTAACAAACCCTTCCTATCAGATGTGTGTCATTGGGAGGACGGGCAGGACACTTAGGACCAAACAGGCATGAAGAAACTCCTTCCTTGTCCTCTTTGCCTTTGCAACCCTGCAAGTCTAAGTCTCTCTTATAATCCATGGTCTCTTGGATGCACCCCAAGTATAAGACCATTTTGTGGCTCCCTGTTAATACCATCAGCTTAATCTCTACTTTTTTTCCCTCAATGCTAGTGGACTGAGAGGATTGAAACAATCTGGATCCTGGGTCCTGGAGAGCTCTCTGTTTATTTGATTTGGAGTGAGAGGAGTTTTTATTTGTGCTGGTGTCAGACGTTGAGGGATGAGGAGAGGGAATGGGCACGTGACTTTCTCCAGCCCCTGCTTCCCTAGTTCTGTTGGCTAGTATTTAATGACAGGGCAGGGGTGTGTGTGCACAGCAGAAAAGAAAAATAAATGCATTCCACCTCTGAGTGAAAGGCTTGATGCCCTGTTGGTGATCAAGGAGGATTGAAACCTAAAAGGCATTTAAGCTGTAGGACTCCACTCATGCAAAGAAGTATTTTGCTCTCCATTTGTCCTTCTTCTCCTCCTTTCTCACCAGGATGCATGCTTGTGGCATCCTGCCCTGCCCTTCTCAGCCTCGTGGAAGTCCTATAGGGCAGTGACGAAGCCCACTGATCTCCATGGGCAGCAACCCTATTCTGTAAGACAGTGATAGGATTTGGTTCTTGATGTTCTTATTGCATCCGGTTGGTCCAGATTCCACCTGGTGCATTTGCTTTTTAGCCTGGGATAACCAGCTCGCAGGAAGAGGCAGCATGCATATAGATACCTAGTGTTGGACTCAGACACTCACATTTGCCTGTGACTAGGTTGTAGTTCTTGGGGGCCGTGGCGGGTTTGCTAGGCTCATCACCTACAGTGTAGCCACACTTGTTAGGACACCCAGCCACTTCGTTGGCCCATATATGCCCCTTCCTTTCCATCCCCACTGCTGTCTTATTCAAGTGTAGTAACCGCCTAAGTGTCCTGTCTGTTGTATCTCATACCTTTGCCAAAGACTTCCAAAGCTCAGGTCTGATCCTGTGTTTACTTCTTTCATTGGCTTTCATTTTTTTTTTTTAAACAAAACAAAACAACACCAAAGACAGCTGAGAGCTTTCAAGACCCTTTATGATCTCTCTCCAACCTGGCCCTAGGGGCTGACTTCTATGAATCGTAATTTCTAAACTCTATCTTGAAATTCCTTTGCTTAACTGACACAGGAACAGAAAACCAAACACCGCATATTCTCACTCATAGGCGGGTGTTGAACAATGAGAACACATGGACACAGGGAGGGGAGCATCTCACACTGGGGTCTGTTGGGGGGAAAAAGGGGAGGGACAGCAGGGGGTGGGGAGTTGGGGAGGGATAGTATGGGGAGAAATACCAGATATAGGTGATGGGGAGG